>JAGTTL010000202.1:0-39743 GCA_036851935.1 Coregonus suidteri | reverse complement strand
CATTCAAAAGTGACCAAAACATTAGCCAGGAAGCATAGGAACTGAGAAGTGGTCTGTGGTCACCATCTGCAGAACCACTTCTTTATTGGGGGTGTCTTGCTAATTGCCTATAATTTCCACCTGTTGTCTATTCCATTTGCACAACAGCATGTGACATTTATTGTCAATCAGTGTTGCTTCCTAAGTGGACAGTTTGATTTCACAGAAGTGTGATTGACTTGGAGTTACATTGTGTTGTTTAAGTGTTCCCTTTATTTTTTTGAGCAGTGTGTATATATATATAAATAATATGGGGGATTTGAAATGATGCAGACAATTACATTGATGGAAGCCACAATCTATCTGCAATATTAAAGCTGATCTATTCCCTAAATTATATATATTTTTTAAATAGTTATAATTAACCTTAGATCAGTGGTCGATCGCAATCGACTGGTTGATCTCCAAGGCATTCCTAGTCGATCACCAAACATTTCTGTAAATAAAACTACGATAAAGCCTTGCGTTCCTATTTTTTTTATTTGTTTCGTGCTGTTGGCAGTAGGTGCACTTGATTCAGCAGCCCTAGCACCGGGAAGGCAAAGTGTTCTCATTTTGAACCATTTCATGTGTCTGTAGATAGAACTCCACCTACCCGGCGGACGCAGAGAGCTAATTATGTGCACTGTCATCGTCACAGAAAAGTTGATCCTGTGAGATTCAAAAACTTTTATTAAAACCATGACTAGAAAGACTCAATGAATACAGCAAAGATCTGCTGTTTTTATGAGTAAGTTCATGTTTAAGTTGTTATTCAACACTGTCAACACTTTGTTCATCACGTTTATAAGCCATAAAATACGCATTCTCCCTACTTCCACTCATGCTACAACCAGCACTGCAGCTGCAATGAATGAGTGTAGCAAAGTTTCGATAAGCTTGCGTTGTTATTGTTAGTGGCTTGTCTTTTTTTTTTATCGAGGAATATTTCACTTTCTCTGGTCATAGGAATACCAACATGAATTGGTGCATGAGGCAGAAATAATGCAGTGCGACTTGAGTTTTGCCATCAGCTGGAAGACTCTGTCCTCTTTCTCAGCGGAGAAAACAACAACATTATTATGCTCACTCAGCTCACTGCCTCAAGGAATACAACAGATGATCTATTACCAGTGTGATCATATACCTACATTTTTTAAATATCATTTCAAAATTATCTGAGAAGAACATCATTGGCAGGGCAATTCAAGCATAGCCAATATGCACTGATAATGTATTGGGCCTATAGCCTACTGCACAAACATCATTGCTACAGAACTGTTTTTAATTGGTTAATGTTACATAGGCCTACGTTTTTTAAAGTCATGTTAAAAAAATTTAAATAAATAAATAAACATGCATGCTCGGCTTGCATTTTGACTCCGAAAGTGATCTTGACTCAGAAAAGGTTGGAGACCACTGCCTTAGATGGTGGCTTAGTGGAAACGTTAAGGGTAAGGAAATGCAGGAAGACCAGTTTCTGTTACCAGGGCCTCTCTGACGTAACCAACCACTTCCTGTGTACTTCTACCTCTGAGATGAGCGGTGTTGGGCCTTTCCTGTCTGGTCTTTCTCCTCTCTCTCTCATCTGTCTGTTTTGTCTCAGAGGTGGCAAATCCTGTTTACTGGAGGGCCACAGTGTGTGCTGGCTTTATTTCAGCCTAGTACTAATATACCTGATTCAACTGTTAAAGCTGGGTCAAACAAAAGCCTGCACTGTGAAGGCACTCCCGCTTTTAACAAACCACACCCGTATCACTTGTTTGTACAGTATCACCTCCACCCCTTTTAAGTACATTTGTGATCCCCTCCTTTCCCTCTCTGATGACCGTGCTGTGTGGTTAGGTGACAGGATGAGTAGAAATGTATTTGAGGACTCTCATTGTCCTCAGAGAGTGGCTGAATATCTCTCTACGCATCCCATTTGTTCTTCAATTTATGCACCTTGTTTGGATGGTGAAGTAACTCCAATACACCCTTTCCATTTGTCAGGTGACCCAGACGGAGCTGGAGAGGCTGAAGGTCAGCTACAGACAGCTGGTGAGGGATGCAGTGCAGGCAAAGAGGAAGTACCAGGAGACCAGTAAAGGTGGGGAAGCTCAGTCTGTCTGGCTCTGTCTCATTTCTCCAAACAGCACAAATACACTCTCACTCTGACTGGCTGAAAGGATTACATGCTGGACAACAGATGACCATTACCTCCTGATAGTTCTGTTTAGACAACTGGTGTCCTAATGATTCACCGAATTAACACAGTTGATCATATTAGTAGTGACTATTTGTCATGTGTGTTGTTTTTCCACTTCTATGCTACAGATGTGTGTTCTACTGATATATCGTGTCTTATGTTTGTTTAGATAAAGAGCGTGAGCGGGCGAGGGAGCGCTATGTGAAGGCTACTCTGAGGCTCCATGAGCTTCATAATGAGTATGTGCTGTCAGTCAGAGCAGCTCAGGTGTACCATCAGCACCACTACAGCCAGGCCCAACCTGCCCTGCTCATGGCACTACAGAGCCTACAGCAGGAGATGGTACTCGTACTGTAAGTGTGTCTCTGTGTGTGTGTGTGTGGGGAAAGCACAACTCTCAAGCAGTGACTTCTCAGTCAGTGATGAGATCATATTGTGTGTGTGTGTGTCCAGCGCGGTAGGGAAGTACTGACTCTATGGTCATCCCATCGTTACACTGCATGGTTTTGTATCTCACCTAATATCCTTCCCTTCAGATAAGATTTCAAGCACTCATGGGAAGTTTGATATAATAGTTTCTGGCTGTTGTCCAAATCCACATAATGTAATCTAAACTGGCCCTGGAGACCCACAGGGTGTGCAGGCAGTCCAGTACTATACATACCTATTTAATAACTGATCATCAAGCCTTTGATTAGATGAATCAGGTATGTTAGTGCTGGGCTAGAAAAAAGCCTGCAGACCCATTGGTTCCCCAGACCAGGGCTGAATAATACTGCCCTGACCACAGACTTTTGCCCTGTAACCCAGGAAGGAGATCCTGCAGGAGTACTATGACATGTCCAGTATGCTCAACCAGGAGGTGGTGTCTGTCCACAAGGAGATGTCTACTGCTCTGAAGGCCATAGAGCCACACAGAGAGTACGAGAGCTTCATCCAACAGAACAGGTATTCAGCTGCAAGCCTCTGTCTCCTGTCTACTGTCTACTTTCTTGAACTAACACTTGCACTTGTCTTTTCTTACTAGTACTGACTTTGCTGACAGCTACTTATTGAGGAAAACATTGCTTGCTATGACTGTCAGATGCAGTTCTCTCTCTTAGTGCATTCATGTTAAGGTAGCTAACTGTAAGTTGCTCTGGATAAGAGCATCTGATAAATGACTAAAATGTAAATGTTCTGATCTTAGTGCGGTCAAGAGGCTGAAAGGTTGACCGTGTGTGTGTGTGTGTGTTCAGGTCTGTAGGGGAGGTTCCGGTGTGTGTAGAGTTTGACTCTGGTCTTCTGGAGGACTCTGATCGGCTAAAGGCTGGAGAGCTGGAACTAAATGAGCTCACAGTGGAGGGTATCCAGCACAGGTTAGTTTACACACACACACACACACACACACACACACACACACAATCTCAACACCCCTCCTCCCTCCTCTTCACTTCCTCTCTCGTCACCCCTTCATCTCCCCTCTTGCACCTCCTCTCTCCCCATGTCTCTCACCCTCTACCAGGCTGACTGCAGTGGAAGAGGAGCTGCTATCTCTAGCTGGTACTGTGAGTTCCCAACAGGCCTCAGTCAACCAGCTGGAGTTGGAGCTGGAGGCAGAGGAAGAGGGCATCAAACGGGGTCAGAGGTGAGGTGATATCCACATATACAGGAAGGTCCAACTTCACATGGGTAAGCATACTTGGTAGTTACTTACGCAGGTACAGTGTAAATAGATAGTACTTACAGCTGTTATACCTGATAATATGGTAATTTATCCTGGGTCTAAACAGGAAATAATTATATTTCTATGGTCTGAACCAGGATAAAGTTGGCTCTGACTGCACCAAACCACTGTCTTCACCAACACTGACTGAAAAAAATGGAGTCATGTATTTTGGCATTGCCCTGCGTCATATCTTTGCAGTGTGTTGGTGTATCTCCTCTCAATGGTGGTGTTCATCTGCAGGCAGTCTGTCCTATCAGAGTAGTTTAGTCTGCTCTCCTCTCCTCTCTGCTATGGCTGGCTAAGCTGGATGCTCTCTGGGGGACAGACTCACTATGCCTTATGAATATAACATGGTGATATGAGGAGACTTTTCAAGCTTGTCCTCTCATTTGTCTTGGTTTAGATGCCTGTCCATTGTTATTAGAAGTGACTAATAAGCTCTTAGTGCATAGATGGAGCAGCTGTGTTGACTGACACGAGGCTAATGTTCAGTGGTGCCGAGGGAAACATGCCTCTTCTTAAGGAGTCATGGGTTTGATGAAACACTTTGGAAATCAACAGAGACAGACAGGAGTGACTGAATGCTTCCTGGATTAGTAAAGAACTCTTTTACCCAAGTGGTGATGTTAGTTAATGTAGCAGTGCAATATTTGAAGGCTGAGTGAGTAAGAATTTTGTCCACAAATATACCCACATTTCTATTATATGTAAATAGTTTGTGTTTAGTGAATGCCATAATGTTGTTATTTTGTTAGATACTCCCTATTAGCTGAAATATTTTTTCAAAGCCATTTTAGCTGTCGCGCTAGCTGTTTGTTCCAAACAGATTCACAAATCATGGGAATTTCTCACGCTATGAAGAAGTCTCCTTCCAAAGCACGTGTTGCTAGGCAACCCCCCTGCACTTGCCTGGGCAGGTCTGCTCCCTCCATGGCTAAAGCCAGTGTGAGAAACATGCTAACAAATGTTTGTCCTATGAACTAAATAAATACTGCACTCTGACCCACAAAACTTATTTACTAGATTCATGATAGTGTTGTTAGACAAAGCAAGGAAAGTGAACTTCAAAAGGTTTCATTGGAATTTGCAGCTGTTGGTAAGTAATGAATCTGCTAGCTTCTGACATGACTTACTGCATCTTTAACCCTACTTCTCCCCTATAGAATATCTCATTTAAACTATACTGTTGGTGAGTGTCCTGCAGAAGTGATATGGTCATGGCTAAGGTGTAGGAGATGGGCCAGTTAACCAGCATTCTTATGTAAAACCATCAGACATGTCAGTTATGCTGTAAATATATTGACAGTGAGGCGACAGTCAATGGAATTGTTATTATGTTGAAATGGAGACACATTGTTCCACAGTAACATCACAATGTTTTGTTGATGAGCTGACAGGCTGCTCCTCTCTCTGCAGGGTGTATCAGTTCAGTAAGAGGCATGCGCTGGAGGAGAGCCGACAGCAGGTGATGCTGTCCCTGGGAGCTAGAACCAGGCTGGAGGCCCAGAGGTTGCTGCTGAAGGGGAAGCTGGAATGGCTGGGGTCCAGTGAACCCCCACCTGCCCTGGGGCTGGAAGAGGACCGTATCTCCCTCTCCTCCATCACCTCTAGTGTAGGCCCTCTCTCTCTCTCTCTCTATCTGTCAAACACACACCCTCTGTATATCTGATCACTGCCACTCATCTGAAAGAGATACCATGCTTCCTGTGGTTGAGATTATCTCTGTCCCTTACTTCTGTTTTATTGTCTTGTCTCCCGTGGGAACCTGACCTGTGATTGAACTCATTGTGTAAGATCTTGTAAAACATGTTGAAATGGGCTAAAAGTTCATTTCTAGTTCTCCATTGTTTTTTCAGGTTCTGCTCATTCATTATCAGATGTGATTGTTGTGTACTTTAGTTTATTAGCTTGGTAGTTTGCTGCTTTCTAAGTTAGACAAATACGTAATCACTAAAAAGTGAATGTACTGTGGGCTTATGAAAATCAGTGGGCGATATATAAAAGCTTTTGAAATCACATTGTTATGAAAACGAAAGAAATGAAACAAAAGGTTAATTGGTTTGTCGTCCCCTCTATAAACACGCAGTAGTACCAGATGACTAAAGTAAAGTGAATTGCATCAAAGTTCCCATGCAGGTTGTGTTGTAACCCTGGTGTTATGGGCATTTATAAAATGCCACCATGTAAAAAGCCATATGAGCACTAAAATGTGAAGTTCATAGGAGCACATCAAATCAAAGCTGAGTCTATTTAAATGTTAATGAAGGCATATATAGAATGCTCAACTATTTTCAATCCTAAATATTAGGAATAAGCAAAGGCTGCTAAAGACCGCTAAATAGCCATAATACTGCTAAATAGTTAATTAAATGGTTACCCGGACTATCTGCATTGACCCTATCTTGCACTGACTCTATGCACACTAACAATACTATATATACACTATATATAGACTCACTCACAAACATTGCACTGACACTCTCACACAAACCAACACATTCACATACACTACACACACACATTTTACAATCATCAAATGCTGCTGCTACTCTGTTCTTTATGTTACTCTTATTATCTATTCTGATGCCTAGTCACTTTACCCTGCCTTTATGTACACGTCTACCTCAAATACCTCATACCCCTGCACAGTGACATGGTACTGGTACTGCCATTATATAGCTTCATTTTAGTGTATTTTATTCCTCTTGTGTTACTATTTGTATTTTTCTTATTTTCTTATTTTTAACTCTGCAACGTTGGAAGGGCTCGTAAGCTAGCGTTTCACGATAAAGTCTACACGTGACAAATACAAATTGATTTGATTGAGTACAGCACAGTAAAGAAAATCAGAGTATAGGTCAGTACTTTACTGTACAGTACAGTAGAGCACACTAGAGTACAGTATAATTTACTGTATAGTACTGTACTGAACTCTACTCTGCTGTACTGTACTCTACTGTAATGTACAAACTTGTGAAACATAGACGTCTATGATTGGTACAGATTTGGTGCGGTCCGGACCAACCAAATGTTGTCTCGTTTTGGGGTGGAGCTCATTAGAATAATAGCCAGTATGTAGAATAATACCCAAACATGCAAAGGAGGATATAACATGTTTCTACATTTGTGTACCTATTCAGGATACATCACCATGAAGATAATGCATTTCTGTATAGTACAGATCAGGGACCCATGATGTCATTCTGTTACCGTCACTCTGTTACCGGGTGTTAATCCACTTCACTTACTGTACTTAAATATCCAAAATATATTTTTTCAAACTCAAGGTGTCGTTTCATAGCTGACACCTTTTAATCTTAATTTGGAGTAGATATTTAACCGAGTTTTTGGAAAATGTGGTCACATAAAAAAACTGAAGATTTTACCGTCATTCTGTTACCAAACTTTACATCTGCACTGATCTTCGAGTAAATGTGTTTTTGTAAAATTCTGTGTCAATGATTAAAATTAGTGCTTGTGCATAGTTGTATGACTTGTTTAACTTTACAATCAATGGTTTTTGTTTGGCATACTTTGAAAGTAAAACATCTCAGCGTCATGCTGCTATCGTGGAATTGCCCTTATGTAACCTTACAGTTAAACTAAGGCATCTGAACTACAGACTGACTCAACCAGTCTGTTCTGTACTGAGAAAAACCTATCCTCATCTCATTCAGACACAGCCATCTCTATTGAAACAGAGGCATGATTGAGGATTCTGGTGCTTTGCATACTTTGCTGTGTCATTGTGTTGACATTCCTTCACCCATTTTCATAATGCTGTTTTATCCAGAGCCACCCTAAAGCAAACAAGTATTTTGTTCTTTGACATTCTCTTCTCATCATTTGTGTAATGTTTTGTAACATTCTCTCCTCATCTGTGGATTATGTCAAGTGTTTCTGAGTGCTGTTACACATTATTATAAAGACAGGTAGTGGTGGTGATGAGCATTCCTAAAAGAGAGGTTGATGATGGTTGTGCTCTGTTTTGTTTCAGGAGAGGGATGGCCTCAGAAACCTCAGTGTGGACGGCATCATAAGCCACCTTAGCGGCCTGTTCAAACCCAAATACACGGTCAGTGATGTAACGTACACAGTCAGTGTTCATAAATAGCTATGGTCATACATAGGACACAGTCAGTTATAGTCATACCACTGATGCAGCATACACAATCTGTTATGTTCACACACGGTCAACTATGGCCATAGATGGTCAATGAGGCATCAATTGTGATCACCCCTCTCACAGATGGACCAGTTCTGTTTCCCCCACCTACTACCTTTGATTTATCTGTCTCTGTCTATTAGTCAGACAGTCAGACTGTTCCCTTGTCAAACAGCAATTGGTTGTGTTTTCTCTGTAAGTAATGGTTTTCTCTGTAAGCCTAACTGTTCAGAGTAGGAATCCAGTAGTGAAACGCCTTGTTACTCATCTGGCTTTCCTCTATTTTTATCTATCTTATCTCTAGAGATGTTTGTTGAAAATGTTGTAGTATGCCTTATCTTTTCATCTGAACAATAGTATCTTTTTGAATTGGCGCCATGTTGTCTGTAGTAAAAAAATAAAAAGACTAGCTATCCATGTGTGGTCTTTAGAGATGTATTGTTTTTGAGCGGTGTATTTTGTATCTCCTGATTTAATGTATTTTGTAGCTGTATCTACCTTGTATCTAGTCTCCTTAGCAGTGTATTGTTACCCTGTCTATTTATTCTACTGTGATGTAGTTGTAAAAAAATAGGTGGGTAAACTCTGATTGCCGGTTGTGGTGAAAAAAGTAACCCTTGATGTACTTTAGTAGTGTTTGTTCTCCCTGTGCTGAATCTCATCTAGAGATGTGAGTCTCTTGCATCTCAAACCGCACTAATCTCTCAATGATTTATGAATGAGTCTCAGTGGGCGCTGCATGCCCAGGTCCCCCCTTGACCTTGCTGTGTGAACCCCCTCCAGGTGCCCCCTGCCCTGTCCCCAGTCCCAGAGGTAGAGCGCCCCCTGGAGCAGCAGGACTGGTACCACGGCGTCATCCCCAGGCTGGAGGTCCAGGAGCTGCTGAGGAGCGATGGAGACTTCCTGGTCAGACAGAGTCAGGGCAAACAGGAGTACGTCCTCTCTGTCCACTGGGCTGGCTCTTGCAGGCATTTCCTTATCCAGAGCACAGACGTGAGTGTGTGTGTATTTACAATATGATCATGTCTGTACAGTTTTTGTATGGTTATATAGGGGCGGCAGGTAGCTTAGTGGTTAAGAGCGTAGTGCCAGTGACCGAAAGGTCGCTGGTTCTAATCCCCGAGCCGACTAGGTGAAAAATCTGTCGATGTGCCCTTGAGCAAGGCACTTAACCCTAATTGCTCCTGTAAGTCGCTCTGGATAAGAGCGTCTGCTAAATGACCAATTTATTTATATTTATTTATTTATAAAGTGTGTGTGTTTAGAATATGTACCGCCTGGATGGAGAGGGATTCCACACCGTTCCCATGCTGATGAATCACCTGGTCTCGTCACACCAACACGTCACCAAGAGGTCTGACATTGTCCTGAAGAGACCTGTCCTAAAGGTAACACACCTGCTGCCCACACACACACACACACACACACACACACACACAAACAAACAGGTAAACTGTAATCTATTTTAGATCCTGTTTTACCTTTGTTGAAAGGTCCCTTGTTTTGTTTTAGTGTGTTTAATTCAAGGTTCTCCAATAATGTATTTGTCTAAGTATTTCTTAAATATTAACGTTTCACTTACCTAAATAATGATTAAATTACACTCCCACATGTTTAGTTATTATCTTTCTCTAGTAGTACTGTAATGACATAATGGACTCCTTTATTTTTATTTTTTTGTCTTTCATTTATCAGGGAGTCATACTGAGACTGTCCCTTTTACAGATGAATTACATACCATTTTATCTCAGATGGTGTTCTAAATCTGTCCTTTGCAGGACTACTGTAAAAACCCTCAGCTGCCCTTCTCATTCTGTGCTGTGGGACAAGAGGCTGTTGCTTAATGCTTCTAACAGGTTGAGAAGTCAGGGGCCTAGCAAAGTGTTAATGGGGCCCCGTGTCTCCGGTCCTGTGTGTTGGTGTTGATTGGACCTGTGGGATTAACTTTATGTCTGTGGGAGTAGGGAGATGTGTGAGTCAGGGGGTGCTCTTGTATGTATATACACTGCTCAAAAAAATAAAGGGAACACTAAAATAACACATCCTAGATCTGAATGAATGAAATAATCTTATTTAAATACTTTTTTCTTTACATAGTTGAATGTGCTGACAACAAAATCACACAAAAATTATCAATGGAAATCACATTTATCAACCCATGGAGGTCTGGATTTGGAGTCACCCTCAAAATTAAAGTGGAAAACCACACTACAGGCTGATCCAACTTTGATGTAATGTCCTTAAAACAAGTCAAAATGAGGCTCAGTAGTGTGTGTGGCCTCCACGTGCCTGTATGACCTCCTTACAACGCCTGGGCATGCTCCTGATGAGGTGGCGGATGATCTCCTGAGGGATCTCCTCCCAGACCTGGACTAAAGCATCCGCCAACTCCTGGACAGTCTGTGGTGCAACGTGGCGTTGGTGGATGGAGCGAGACATGATGTCCCAGATGTGCTCAATTGGATTCAGGTCTGGGGAACGGGCGGGCCAGTCCATAGCATCAATGCCTTCCTCTTGCAGGAACTGCTGACACACTCTAGCCACATGAGGTCTAGCATTGTCTTGCATTAGGAGGAACCCAGGGCCAACCGCACCAGCATATGGTCTCACAAGGGGTCTGAGGATCTCATCTCGGTACCTAATGGCAGTCAGGCTACCTCTGGCGAGCACATGGAGGGCTGTGCGGCCCCCCAAAGAAATGCCACCCCACACCATGACTGACCCACCGCCAAACCGGTCATGCTGGAGGATGTTGCATGCAGCAGAACGTTCTCCACGGCGTCTCCAGACTGTGTCACGTCTGTCACATGTGCTCAGTGTGAACCTGCTTTCATCTGTGAAGAGCACAGGGCGCCAGTGGCGAATTTGCCAATCTTGGTGTTCTCTGGCAAATGCCAAATGTCCTGCACGGTGTTGGGCTGTAAGCACAACCCCCCACCTGTGGACGTCGGGCCCTCATACCACCCTCATGGAGTCTGTTTCTGACCGTTTGAGCAGACACATGCACATTTGTGGCCTGCTGGAGGTCATTTTGCAGGGCTCTGGCAGTGCTCCTCTTGCTCCTCCTTGCACAAAGGCGGAGGTAGCAGTCCTGCTGCTGGGTTGTTGCCCTCCTATGGCCTCCTCCACGTCTCCTGATGTACTGGCCTGTCTCCTTGTAGCGCCTCCATGCTCTGGACACTACGCTGACAGACACAGCAAACCTTCTTGCCACAGCTCGCATTGATGTGCCATCCTGGATGAGCTGCAATACCTGAGCCACTTGTGTGGGTTGTAGACTCCGTCTCATGCTACCACTAGAGTGAAAGCACCGCCAGCATTCAAAAGTGACCAAAACATCAGCCAGGAAGCATAGGAACTGAGAAGTGGTCTGTGGTCACCACCTGCAAAACCAGTCCTTTATTGGGGGTGTCTTGCTAATTGCCTATAATTTCCACCTGTTGTCTATTCCATTTGCACAACAGCATGTTACATTTATTGTCAATCAGTGTTGCTTCCTAAGTGGACAGTTTGATTTCACAGAAGTGTGATTGACTTGGAGTTACATTGTGTTGTTTAAGTGTTCCCTTAATTTTTTTGAGCAGTGTATGTAGGCCTATGTTTTTTGTGTGTGTGGAATTGCGACCTTGTAGTGTGTGCAAAACCCTGTGTTTGTGCCTGCATGCGGTCAGGCTTCTATTCTGCCCCTCCTGAGCATGTTGGAAGTGAATGGACTCTAAACATCCACCTGCTCTGCTCACCACTCTGTGTACCAGCTGTCTCAGCGTTTTGCAGTCACTTAGGATCCATCAGATTTTAATGAGCTCCCAAGATCCACATACTCATACTTTCTCCAACCTCCTCCAGAATGCTATACATACCACACCCACATACATTACCATGCCTGCATTCAAATGTTCTCTAGAGTATAGAGCTTCATGCATACTGTACTACCAACCTTGCTGCGCATCAAAAGGTCTCCAGTGTTTTGCACACACTACAAGGCCTCAATTCTACACACACACACACACACACACACACACACACACACACACACACACACACACACACACACACACACACACAGTATTTTACACTCTTACAATGCAGTTTTAGAAGTTGGTCCGAAATGCCTCTAACAGGCTGCACAGAGAGTCTACCCATTCAGAAGGAACAGCAGCACCTGTGTCTCTGATTGGTTCCTCTGTCTCTCTACCTCCAGGACAAGTGGGTTCTGGAACACGATGATGTCATCCTGGGGCAGAGCATTGGCCGGGTGAGCTCACCACCTGTGGAATGTCTGTTTGGAGTTATGAGAGACTATGATTGTCAGGTTGGCGTTCTGTTTTTGTTTTAGCCAAGATACAAAATGAAGCCTGATGTGTGTCTGTTGTCCAGGGTAACTTTGGGGAGGTGTACAGTGGTCGTCTGCTTTCTGATAACACTCCGGTAGCTGTGAAAGCCTGCAGAGAGAACCTGGCCCCAGAACACAAGAACAGGTTCCTTATGGAG
This sequence comes from Coregonus suidteri, assembly GCA_036851935.1. Taxonomy (NCBI): domain Eukaryota; kingdom Metazoa; phylum Chordata; class Actinopteri; order Salmoniformes; family Salmonidae; genus Coregonus; species Coregonus suidteri. The sequence goes on along the minus strand of JAGTTL010000202.1, from coordinate 27,173 downwards.
GCCAGGTCAGTCTGTTTCTTTCTCTCTTTCTCTCCCTCTCTCGTTCTCTTTCTCAGTCTCTCTCTCATTCACATTGACCTTGCTCTCTCTCTGCTGTGCAGGATCCTGAAGCAGTATGACCATCCTAACATAGTGAAGCTGATTGGTGTGTGCACACAGAAACAACCCATCTATATCATTATGGAGCTGGTACAGGGTGAGCCAATCTGTCGAGAGCCTTTACACTCTAACCATAGCTACAGTACATTCTATCATTACAATGGACTAATAAAGTGTGCTTGACTGTGTGTGTGTCTATTTTGCCAGGGGGAGACTTCCTGTCCTTCCTGCGCTGTGAAGGTCACAACCTGAAGTCAAATATGCTGGTGAAAATGGCAGAGAATGTGGCGTCTGGCATGGAGTATCTGGAGAGCAAGAAATGCATCCACCGGTGAGAGGCTAGGGAGATGGATCTAGTCTTCTCAGACATGGAGCTGAATGAAGGCTGACATACAATGTGACAAGATTACATTGCCTTTGATTGCACAATTTATTCTAGATGATGAAACAGATGGAGGTTTTCAGGACAGTGAAGTTAACACAGTGTGCAGGGGTTACTGGAGCCTGTAGCGTAGGAACGACCTTAGGAGTGTTAAGCTGCTGTGTCTCTGTGGAGGTAGTAGAGGAGCAGAGGACAGAGGGCTCAGAGCCCTGGCTCCTGGCTCATCAGAGGAGTGCTGGATAATTAACCCAGCAGGGGCACATCCAGGCTGGATGCTCCAGCCCCGTTACCCCTATCACTCCTCCTAACACTGCATGTCAAACTGCCTCTGCTCAGTACTACACCCTCCATCAGGGAGCCCACAGATGACAAGAGCGGCTGATTTTCTCTCACTTATTTATCGTCTGTCTTTTGTTTCTCTCTCTCTCTCTGTGGCTTGTCTTCTACCGATCTCTTCCACTTCGATTATATCGCCCCCTCTCCTCTTGCTCTCTGTCTTTCTCCTCTTTTCCTTACCCCCTTTCTCTCTCTCTCTCTTTTCCTCTCTCTCTCTGCAGGGACCTGGCAGCCCGTAACTGTCTGGTGGGAGAACAAAGCAGGGTGAAGATCAGTGACTTTGGGATGTCTCGCGAGCAGCAGGATGGGGTCTACTCTGCCACTGGGGGCCTCAAACAGATCCCTGTCAAATGGACAGCCCCCGAAGCCCTCAACTATGGTACGTCCCATCTGGCCCTGCCTGCCGGCCACAACACTGACAATCATCTTTCTCTCCCCTCCTCTCTTTATTCATCAATCTCTATCTGCATATCCCAAGGCTAGAGATAACCCACTAGACATGGCAACAACCAGTCAACTCAGCCACCATTCCTCACCCTGTGATCAGTGTACTGCTTTTGTATTTCTCTGAAATATCATCTGTCTCTAACAGACACACTAAACTGTGCTCTCTGGGGTTGGAGTGCTTGTGAAACAGAGTTCTGTCAGAACATGTCAGAACATACCATTTGGGGCTTAGAGGAAGCTTCATTTTCAAAACTCGATCACTACTTTTCTCAGGCTGTGATTGTGGAATAGCATACAGTAGTAGTACAGTTGAATGGGTATGGGATCTCTCCAGGATCACCGTCAAATGGAAAAGCTGTCTCAATGCTGCCCCCTGCCTGTGTTTCAGGGAGGTACACCACAGAGAGTGATGTGTGGAGTTTTGGAGTTCTCCTATGGGAGATATTCTCCAGGGGAGTCACCCCTTACACCAACATGACCAACCAGCAGACACGGGACGAGGTGGAGAAAGGTACAGCTAGTCAATGAGATTTCTAACACATTAGTCAGAATTTGGAGTTGACTGTACTTCATGCTCTGTAGGAGTTTCAAGTTTTAATGTCACATGCACAAGTGCAGTGAAATGCCTTTCTTGCAAACTGAAAACCCAACAATGCAATAATCAATAACAATGTAATACTACAAAAAAACACACAAGAAATAAGAAGAAATATGAAGAACACAATAAGTAAGTAAGCATATTATATACAGGGTCAGTTCCAATACCATATTTACAATGTGCAGGGATACTGGAGTGATGGAGGCAGTGGCGGCTCCTGAAAAAATTCTCAGGGGGGGCAATTTTTCTGATGATTTAGGTGACCTACACACATTTTAAAAAAGATATGTCCAGCAACAACATGAAGACAGGGGCAGCATATAAGTCAATACCAGAAGCATTTATTGACTGATCTCAAAAGTGTTGGCTTACCAGGGTTGGTGGAGCCCTCAGTTTCATCTTTGCCTCGCAAAGCTAACTCAAACACTCCGCAAAACTTCACACACTGGATTAGCCGGCTGAGGATGTGGCGGTTCTTGCTAATGTCGTAGTAAATATATTTGTTATAGTGAATATGGAATATGATATGTTGAGTAAAATGTTGTGCTAAGATCTATTTAGGTCAGGAGCTGGTTATAAGTTATGTTCCTATCCAATAACAATGGACAAAAGGGTCCTATCTTGTCAGCCTTGTCAGTTTCAGTTCTCCAGTAAACTTGTGATTATCAACACTAACCTCATCGTTGTGGCGGGGGACAGCTAGCCTGTATCCCTCATCCAGTTGAGTGGGAATGTTCACTCTCCCCAAAGCAGACCATCTCAAACAGCTATCCATGTGGGTCTTTGACAGCTCATGTTTCTTAATCTTTCCTGAAAGATGGTGCATGTCCGTTACACACCCAGTCGCTGTCCAAGCGGTGCTGTCTGCCGTGCCGCCTTCAGGGTGAAAGAGTAAGCAGGGGGTAGCAGAAGACTGCATTAGCTACATCGCAGCCTGCTAGCCAGGTTTTTTCGTTCGTACCAATTTTTGGAAAATCCTCGGGTGTAGGACTTCCCCCCTTTAGTAGAAACCTGTTGAATTATTAAATTTGGTCTGGGAGGTCCTAATTGTTTCGTTGCCAATTTATCTTCATTTGTTCGCCGACAAAAAGGAACTTCTTTCAAAGACACAATCGAGTTGCACTGAAGCCTAGCCATTTTGATAGTAGTAGTGAATTGATTGAGGCTGCTACCCGCTCTTTTCTTAGTTACGTTCATGGTTATGTTACGTATGACGAAAGCGCGTAAGTGCAAGCCCTCAGAAACCCATAGAGATTGTATTGAAAGCTCTGATATTTGAAAAAAAATAGATTTTACATGGGAGTCTATGACAGACTTCTGGGCGATTTTCAACCTGACTGAAATCGCCCCAAAAGGGGGGGGGGGGCATTTGAAGCACGACTTTAGCCTGATTGGACATTTAGTGGCACTGTGGCAGATCAGACGTCTAGATTACAACACTGATAACTACTGTTGCCGTGATATAATTGATTAGAAAAAAAATCCCTTCCTTTTCCCGTTTGGCAGTGCGTCGCCCATATCGCCCTATTGAACACACCGCCCCTGGATGGAGGTAGTAGATACAGTGGGGGAAAAAAGTATTTAGTCAGCCACCAATTGTGCAAGTTCTCCCACTTAAAAAGATGAGAGAGGCCTGTAATTTTCATCATAGGTACACGTCAACTACGACAGACAAAATGAGAGAAAAAATCCAGAAAATCACATTGTAGGATTTTTCATGAATTTATTTGCAAATTATGGTGGAAAATAAGTATTTGGTCAATAACAAAAGTTTCTCAATACTTTGTTATATACCCTTTGTTGGCAATGACACAGGTCAAATGTTTTCTGTAAGTCTTCACAAGGTTTTCACACACTGTTGCTGGTATTTTGGCCCATTCCTCCATGCAGATCTCCTCTAGAGCAGTGATGTTTTGGGGCTGTCGCTGGGTAACACAGACTTTCAACTCCCTCCAAAGATTTTCTATGGGGTTGAGATCTGGAGACTGGCTAGGCCACTCCAGGACCTTGAAATACTTCTTACGAAGCCACTGCTTCGTTGCCCGGGCGGTGTGTTTGGGATCATTGTCATGCTGAAAGACCCAGCCACGTTTCATCTTCAATGCCCTTGCTGATGGAAGGAGGTTTTCACTCAAAAATCTCACGATACATGGCCCCATTCATTCTTTCCTTTACACGGATCAGTCGTCCTGGTCCCTTTGCAGAAAAACAGCCCCAAAGCATGATGTTTCCACCCCCATGCTTCACAGTAGGTATGGTGTTCTTTGGATGCAACTCAGCATTCTTTGTCCTCCAAACACGACGAGTTGAGTTTTTACCAAAAAAGTTATATTTTGGTTTCATCTGACCATGTGACATTCTCCCAATCCTCTTCTGGATCATCCAAATGCACTCTAGCAAACTTCAGACGGGCCTGGACATGTACTGGCTTAAGCAGGGGGACACGTCTGGCACTGCAGGATTTGAGTCCCTGGCGGCGTAGTGTGTTACTGATGGTAGGCTTTGTTACTTTGGTCCCAGCTCTCTGCAGGTCATTCACTAGGTCCCCCCGTGTGGTTCTGGGATTTTTGCTCACCGTTCTTGTGATCATTTTGACCCCACGGGGTGAGATCTTGCATGGAGCCCCAGATCGAGGGAGATTATCAGTGGTCTTGTATGTCTTCCATTTCCTAATAATTGCTCCCACAGTTGATTTCTTCAAACCAAGCTGCTTACCTATTGCAGATTCAGTCTTCCCAGCCTGGTGCAGGTCTACAATTTTGTTTCTGGTGTCCTTTGACAGCTCTTTGGTCTTGGCCATAGTGGAGTTTGGAGTGTGACTGTTTGAGGTTGTGGACAGGTGTCTTTTATACTAATAACAAGTTCAAGCAGGTGCCATTAATACAGGTAACGAGTGGAGGACAGAGGAGCCTCTTAAAGAAGTTGTTACAGGTCTGTGAGAGCCAGAAATCTTGCTTGTTTGTAGGTGACCAAATACTTATTTTCCACCATAATTTGCAAATAAATACATAAAAAATCCTACAATGTGATTTTCTGGATTTTTTTTCCTCAATTTGTCTGGCATAGTTGACGTGTACCTATGATGAAAATTACAGGCCTCTCTCATCTTTTTAAGTGGGAGAACTTGCACAATTGGTGGCTGACTAAATACTTTTTTTCCCCACTGTATGTATAGGGATAAGGTGACAAGGCATCAGGATATAAGATAAACAGAGTAGCAGCAGCTTGTATGTGAGTGCGTGTGTGTAGAGTCAGTATAAATGTATGTGCATATTAGGTGTGAGTGAGTGGTTGGAGTGAGTGTGTAGGACCCCGTGAGTGTGCATAGATGGTGCAAAAATAAAAAGGTCAATAAGGATACAAGGTTAACTCAGATTGTCCGTGTAGCTATTTTAGGAGTGGAGATGCAACATTGTAGAAGTGTATAGAACAGACATGACTCTGGGTAGAATATGGAGTTAGGTCAGCTCTATACAGGAGTCCAAAACATTTCACCCCTCTGGATAAACCCCAGGTGAAGCCAACCTGATGTCCAATCATGTTCTGCTGTCCCGTCTCCTAGGATACCGGATGCTAGCCCCAAACTCCTGTCCTCCAGATGTGTATGCCGTTATGTGTCGCTGCTGGCAGTACGACAGCAGGAACCGGCCATCCTTCAGCAAACTCAGGACCGAACTCAGTGCCTTATACCACAAAGTGTCCTTACTCAAGTGACTTGTTTGATTCTCTTTTACCTTTTCATATGAAGCATATGTTGCCTTTATTTAATATACATTGATTATAGAGAACCAGTTGCTATGTGATCTTGATTTTACCATATTTAAGTAGTGATAATGCACCAGGCTGTGAGACCACAGGTAATGTAAGTACACAGGACGTGTGTATTGAAAACATTGGTACCATGTTCTACAAAGTAGAATATTCTATATATTATGTTGAATGTTGCTATTGTTTACTGTATTACATTACTGTAAATGTACAAATTGAATGTTCCTATTATATCAGCTTTAAAGAGTTGATAGGATATCTTTCTCTGTTGTCTTGTCTTTTTTAATATACACTGAACAAAAATATAAACGCAACATGTAAAGTGTTGGTCCCATTTTTCATTAGCTGAAATAAAAGATCCTGGAAATTGTCCATAAGCACAAAAAGCTTATTTCTCTCAAATGTTGTGCACAAATTTGTTTACATCCCTGTTAGTGAGCATTTCTCCTTTGCCAATATAATTCATCCACCTGACAGGTGTGGCATATTAAGAAGCTGAATAAACAGCATGATAATTACACAGGTGCACCTTGTGCTGGGAACAAAAGGCCACTAAAATGTGCAGTTCTGTCACACAACACAATGCCACAGATGTCTTAAGTTTTGAGGGAGCGTGCAATTGGCGTGCTGACTGCAGCGATGTCCACCAGAGCTGTTGCCATTTCTCTACCATAAGCCGTCTCCAATGTCATTTTCGAGAATTTGGCAGTACGTCCAACCGGCCTCATAACTGCAGACCACGTGTAACCGCGCCAGCCCAGGACCTCCAAATTCAGCTTCTTCACCTGTGGGATCGTATGAGACCATCCACCCAGACAGGTGCTGAAACTGTGGGTTTGCACAACCGAAGTTTCTGACAGTTTGTGCAGAAATTATATCTCAGGGAAGCTCATCTGAATGCTCATCGTCCTCACCAGGGTCTTGACTTATGGCAGTTTGACATTGTAACTGACTTCAGTGAGCGAATGCTCGTGTAGGCTCTGTCGTATCCGGCCGCGACCGGGGAGACCCATGGGGCGGTGCACAATTGGCCCAGGGGTAGTAGGGGGGAATGGCTGGCAGGGATGTAGCTCAGTTGGTAGAGCATGGCTTTGCAACGCGCCAGGGTTGTGGGTTCGATTCCCACGGGGGGCCAGTATGAAAAAAAATAAAAAAATATATGTATGCACTCACTAACTGTAAGTCGCTCTGGATAAGAGCGTCTGCTAAATTACTAAAATGTAAATGTAAAAATGGTGTGAGAGTGATTTGCTGATGTCAACGTTCTGAACAGTGCCCCATGGTGGCGGTGGGGGTTATGGTATGGGCATGGCATAAGCTACAGTGAGGGAAAAAAGTATTTGATCCCCTGCTGATTTTGTACGTTTGCCCACTGACAAAGACATGATCAGTCTATACTTTTTAATGGTAGGTTTATTTGAACAGTGAGAGACAGAATAACACAAAAAAAATCCAGAAAAAAACGCATGTCAAAAATGTTATAAATGTATTTGCATTTTAATGAGGGAAATAAGTATTTGACCCCTGCTGCAAAACATGACTTAGTACTGGGTGGCAAAACACCTTGTTGGCAATCACAGAGGTCAGACTTTTCTTGTAGTTGGCCACCAGGTTTGCACACATCTCAGGAGGGATTTTGTCCACTCCTCTTTGCAGATCTTCTCCAAGTCATTAAGGTTTTGAGGGCTGACATTTGGCAACTCGAACCTTCAGCTCCCTCATTAAAATGCAAATTAATTTCTAACATTTTTACATGCATTTTTCTGGATTTTTTTTTGTTGTTTTTCTGTCTCTCACTGTTCAAATAAACCTGACTGATCATTTCTTTGTCAGTGGGCAAACGTACAAAATCGCAGGGGATCAAATACTTTTTTCCCTCACTGTATGGACAACGAACACAATTGCATTTTATCGATGGCAATTTGAATGCACAGAAATACCGTGACAAGATCCTGAGGCCCATTGTCATGCCATTCATCCATCACCTCATATTTCAGCATGATAATGCACGGCCCAATGTCGCAAGGATCTGTACACAATTCCTGGAAGCTGAAAATGTCCCAGTTCTTCCCTGGCCTGCATACTTACCAGGACATGTCACCCATTGAGCATGCTTGGGATGCTCTGGAGCGACGTGTACGACAGCGTGTTCCAGTCCCCGCCAATATCCAGCAACTTCACACAGCCATTGAAGAGGAGTGGGGACAACATTCCACAGGCCACAATCGACAGCCTGATCAACTCTATGTGAAGGAGATGTGTCGCGCTGCATGAGGCAAAATGGTGGTCACACCAGATATTGACTGGTTTTCTGATCCACACCCCCCTACCTATTTTTAAAAGGTATCTGTGACCAACAGATGGATAATCTATATTGCCCAGTCATGTGAAATCCATAGATTAGTGCCTAATTTATTTATTTAAATTGACTGATTTCCTTATATGAACTGTAAACTCAGTAAAATCTTTGAAAATGTTGGGCATGTTGCGTTTATATTTTTGTTCAGTGTATTTAAATGAATTAAAATCCTCGGATCATGATGATGCCTGTGTTTTCTACTGCTTTTGGGGCGGCAGGTAGCTTAGTGGTTAAGAAGCGTTGTGCCAGTAACCGAAAGGTCGCTTGTTCTAATCCCCAAGCCAACGTACTAGGTGAAAAATCTGTCCGATGTGCCCTTGAGCAAGGCACTTAACCCTAATTGCTCCTGTAAGTCGCTCTGAATAAGAGCGTCTGCTAAATGACTAAAATGAAAATGTTTTGAAAATGTGGACCACTGGAGCGCGCAGCGCTGTGTGTGTGAAAGACTGATCCCACTTACAGTGAGGCTAGTGATGAGACAATTACACATGTAGATAACTGTGATAGGTGATTTGAAGGAGTCAGGCGCAGGAGGGGTAAATCACAGAATACAGAGTTTATTCCGTAGTACAGAGTTATGCTGGATACCGCAAAACAGGCGCACTGGAACAAAAACAGGCACGGGGAAAATATACCCCGTCAATACAAGATACACGTAGCTCAACCGTGTGCTTACTCTCGTCCTCACATTAAACAACAACCCACAAGGACAAGGGGGGCGAGAGGGAACACTTATACACGTACTAATGAGGGTATATGAACCAGGTGTGTGAAATAGACAAGACAAAACAAATGGAATGATGAGATATGGAGCGGGCAGTGGCTAGAAGGCCGGTGACGACGACGAACGCAGAAGCCTGCCCTCGAAAGAAGTAGAGAGGCAGCTTCGGAGGAAGTTTGTGACAATAAACTACTGTATGGTATGTGACATACCCTCTTGACGGGCCCTTGTCTACATTTACATTTACGTCATTTAGACATTGATACTGGCACTGTCACCATTCTCAGATTTCTGGATCTTTATTATTATCCTAGTGCATTGTGCCGCTCATTTGATTCCAGATTTCTTAGACTGCCTTTGTCTACAGGCAGCAATATGTTTTTTATTCAGATCCTTTCATGTCAAGACCTTTCATCATTTAATACCTTTCACACAATGATAAATGACAAGAGAGGAAACAGTAGCCTGTTCCTAGATCTGTTTTGTGCATTAGCCAACTTGACACCACAATGATAGAAGGGTTTGCTAAAGCACATACAGATCTGGGACAGACTAGCAAAACAGAGGGCTGAAAAACAGCTAAAAGAGACAAAGTGACACTCGTGACTCATCTCTATAGCTCTGGATTGTAAAAGGTCATGGCAAGGTCGGCAAATAGCATGACAATCAAGATAAGTGCTTTGTGAGCAACTTTCTCATTGTTACCAAATATGTCGCATTATTCCACCTGTCTAAGCATGAGTGAGAATGTACTATATCAATAACCATATCTGTGGATATTGTGTCCTAACATTGGCATTTTTTATTGTATTTTTATTTACATGTATGTGTATAAGAATCAAAGCATGGAGATAAAAAAAAAATAGAGGTTTATAATCCTGGTAAGCAGTGGTCAGCCCATCCACCGACCGATCCAGGGAAAAGACAGATGAACCTACAGTAGAGTAGCCCAAGTGCTTTGGATCCTGTCTGATGAAGAATGCAGACGTCTAATATGGCAGAGCTTAATAACCATTCATCCTCTGTTGCTCTAACAGGAGCAATACCTACACAGTCCTGGAGGAGTGGCAGCAATTCACTCATCACCCATCTTCAGCAAATAGCATGACAGACAGCCAGCTAGGTGATAAAGATGTCACATGCTCTGTGATAGTGCAACTGTCCTGAAAAGCACCTCGCCAGTTAAGCATGTTCAGTCACTTTCTGCGTCACCTGATTGTCTCATGATGATGAGTTTTTCGGTCTCTATAGAGAACAACAAACAAAGCGAACCCATCTGATATTTATTATCATTGACGTCCAGTGGATGAAAGTAAAGTGTGGCAACGGCCTTTTTCTCTTTTCAGTTTTATACACCCGTTTTTTCCCCCCTCAAACACATATTGTGATCAATAGCAGGTAGCCACAGGCAGTCATTATTAACTACAAAAATGAAAACGCATAAACACAAACTTTGAGTTAGTTTGAGTTAAAGATGTTGCAACTACCCATTTTAATGTGTACAAAAGTGAAGACTGCTTTTGAATGTAGGACCAAATGCACTCTGTTCCATGAATCAACGCACACCCAAGTTCTCATATCTCACTTAAAAAAAAGAGTGATATTGGCCCTACTTTTATACACATGAAATGGGTAGCTGCAGCTGCAACATCTTTGAATTAATTAGCTTTGTGTTAATCATATTCATTGTTGTAGTTAAATAGAACTGCAACCGCCGCTGATTTGGCCTCATTTTTTGGCTTGACTCCTCAAGAAATGCTGGCGGGCCCCATGACAGAAGCCAAATGTGAGTTGGCTTGGTGGTGTTTCTTTGGTGTGTCCTTGCCACACCCATCTTGTCAAAACCTTGCCTGCAGCTGTTTCCCCCCACTAAATCACAACAAACAAACCTCCTGCAATTTGAGTTCAATAACTACAGGCAGATAGATGTATGTTGAGATGCCGGATGAAGCTTTGAATAGGTCAGTAGCCTACAGAGTAATATGAGATGAAAGCAATTGCTGATTTATGTAGATATTCTAAACTATGTGTTTTTTTTGATAACTTTCAATGTAGTAACAGTCAATGTACAATAACAACCTTTTACATAATACCATAGAAGCGGTGTTCTGCTAATATAACAATGTGCACCTTTCATTGTCATTCCCAGGCATTTTGTCTGGTGGTAATAGGGCTACTTTGGCAAACATGTCATAGTTTGCCAAAGTAGCCACAAACTTCTTGTGTGGTGTCCCGTATACAGCAGGATTCCCTGATCCTGGTGCAGAATACACAGAGTTTCTCCCTCCCGATATTGACTGATACCCTTCAATTCAAGAATAAAAAAAGACAATACAAGTAAAAGTTGTCTAGTAAAATTGTAATGCTGAGTGCCAGGTCTCTGCAAGTCTCCCAAGTGCTGGCTCCATAGATGCATCTTGATATCTGACAAAAATACACTCACTGGACTGTTTATTAGGTACACCCATCTATGGTACCAACCGGTGGGATCCCCCTTTGCCTCCATGAACAGCCTGAATTATTCTGGCATTCTACAAGGTGTCGGAAATGTTCCACAGGGATGTTGGTCCATACTGACGCGATGGCATCACGCAGTTTTTCTGCATATTGGATGGCGGTACATTCATGCTGCGAACCAGCCCGTTCCATCTCTATTGGATTGATGTCTGGCGACTGCGCAGGCCAGTCAAGTAAACTGAACTCGCTGTCATGTTCCAGGCAATGTTTTTCACTCCTCAATTGTCCAGTATTGGTGATCGCGTGCCCCACTGGAGACCCTTCTTCTTGTTTTTAGAAGATAGGAGTGGAAACCCTGTGTGGTCGTCTGCTGAAATACCCATCCGTGACAAGGATCGACGAGTTGTGTGTTCCAAGATGCCATTCTGCACACCACTGTTGTACTGTGCCGTTATTTGTCTGTTTTGTGGCCCACCTGCTAGATTGCAACGATTCTTGCCATTAACCTCCTTTGACCTCTCTTGCCAATCTCCTTCGGCCACCCACAGGACTGCCGCTGACTGGATGTTTTTTGTTTCTCAGTAAACCCTAGATACTGTTGTGTGTGAAAAGCCCCTTAAACCACTTGAGTGTTGCTTTAGCCCTTATGCTTAGGGTCATTGTCCTGCTGGAAGGTGAACCTCCGTCCCAGTCTTAAATCTCTGGAAGACTGAACAAGTTTCCCTCAAGAATTTCCCTGTATTTAGCGCCATCCATCATTCCTTCAATTCTGACCAGTTTCCCAGTCCCTGCCGATGAAAATCATCCCCACAGCATGATGCTGCCACCACCCATGCTTCACTGTGGGGATGGTGTTCTCGGGGTGATGAGAGGTGTTAGGTTTGCGCCAGACATAGCATTTTCCTTGATAGCCAAAAAGCTCAATTTTAGTCTCATCTGACCAGAGTACCTTCATCCATATATTTGGGGAGTCTCCCACATGCCTTTTGGCAAACACCAAACGTGTTTGCTTATTTTTTTCTTTAAGCAATGGCTTTTTTCTGCGCACTCTTCCGTAAAGCCCAGCTCTGTGGAGTGTAAATGGCTTAAAGTGGTCCTATGGACAGATACTCCCAATCTCCGCTGTGGAGATTTGCAGCTCCATCAGGGTTATCTTTGGGTCTCGTTGTTGCCTTTCTGATTAATGCCCCCTCCTTGCCTGGGCTGTGAGTTTTGGTGGGCGGCCCTCTCTTGGCAGGTTTGTTGTGGTGCCATATTCTTTCCATTTTTTAATAATGGATTTAATGGTGCTTCGTGGGATGTTCAAAGTTTCTGATATTTTTTTAAAACCCAACCCTGATCTGTACTTCTCCACAACTTTGTCCCTGACCTGTTGGAGAGCTCCTTGGTCTTCATGGTGCCGCTTGCTTGGTGGTGCCCCTTGCTTAGTGGTGTTGCAGACTCTGGGGCCTTTCAGACAGGTGTATATATGTATTGTATTGTATTTTATTTAACTAGGCAAGTCAGTTGAGAACAAATTCTTATTTACAATGACGGCCTACACCGGCCAAACCTGGACGAGGCTGGGCCAATTGTGCGCAGAGCCCTATGGGACTCCCAATCACGGCCGGTTGTGATACAGCCTGGAATCAAACCAGGGGGTCTGTAGTGACGCCTCAAGCACTGAGATGCAGTGCCTTGACCCGCTGCACCACTCGTTATATATACAGCTGTGGAAAAAATTAAGAGGACCACTGCAAATTGTTCTTAAATCAGCATCTCTACATGTATGACAGCCATTCCATTCCAGTGTCTGTTGACTTCCAACACAGGCACACCTTCATTCTACTGAATTAGATATTGATTAGGTGATCACATGAACCAAATCTTATTTAACGAGAAAAGTATAAAAACCACTGCTGTGGTCATCACTATCCTCATGCAATAGGACCAGCTGGATGGCAAAAAACAGTGCTAATAGTACCTCAAAAAGTAATATTAATCAAAAAATAACTATTGACCATGCCATGGCAGAGGGATACAGTGAGCGTCAGGTTGCTTCCATCCTTAAAATTTCAAAGACGGCAGTTCATAAGATCAAGGTCAAGCAGCAGACATTGGGGACAACAAAGCTACTGACGCGGGATGACTGCCAACTCATTCAAATGTCACTCAACATTTTTACATTTACATTTTAGTCATTTAGCAGACGCTCTTATCCAGAGCGACTTACAGTTAGTGAATACATATTTATTTATTTTTTTTTTTTTTTTTTTTTTTTTTTTTTTTTTTTTTTTTTTTTTTTTTTTTTTTATACTGGCCCCCCGTGGGAATCGAACCCACAACCCTGGCGTTGCAAACGCCATGCTCTATCAACATCCCTGCCGGCCATTCCCTCCCCTACCCTGGACGACGCTGGGCCATTGTGCGCCGCCCCCATGAGTCTCCCGGTCGCGGCCGGCTGCGACAGAGCCTGGATTCGAACCAGGATCTCTAGTGACACAGTTTAACACTGCGATGCAGTGTCTTAGACCACTGCGCCACTCAGGAGACTCAACAACCGTAGGATGACATCAAGTGACCTACAAAAAGAATGGCAAAACGGCAGCTGGGGTGAAGTGCACGGCGAGGACGGTTCGAAACAGGCTCCTAGGGGCAGGGCTGAAGTCGTGCAAAGCTAGAAAGAAGCCCTTCATCAATGAGAAGCAAAGAAGAGCCAGGCTGAGGTTTGCAAAAGACCATAAGGATTGGACCGTAGAGGACTGGAGTAAGGTCATCTTCTCTGATGAGTCAAATTTTCTGCTTTGCCCAACACCTGGTCGTCTAATGGTTGGACGGAGACCTGGAGAGGCCTACAAGCCACAGTGTCTCGTAACCACTGTGCAATTTGTGGAGGATCGGTGATGATCTGGGGGTGCTTCAGCAAGGCTGGGAATCGGGCAGATTTGTCTTTGTGAAGGACGCATGAATCAAGCCACGTACAAGGTTGTCCAGGAAGAAAACTTGCTTCCTTTTTGCTCTGACATTGTTCCCCAACTCTGAGGATTGGTTTTTCCAGCAGGACAATGCGCCATGCCACAGAGCCAGGTCAATCAAGGTGTGGATGGAGGACCACCAGATCAAGACCCTGTCATGGCCAGCCCAATCTCCAGACCTGAACCCCATTGAAAACTTCTGGAATGTGATCAAGAGGAAGATGGATGGTCACAAGCCATTAAACAAAGCCGAGCTGCTTGAATTTTTGCGCCAGGAGTGGCATAAAGTCATCCAACATCAATGTGAAAGACTGGTGGAGAGCATGCCAAGAAGCATGAAAGCTGTGATTGAAAATCAGGGTTATTCCACAAAAGATTGATTTCTGAAGTCTTCCTAAGTTAAAACATTAGCATTGTGTTGTTTAAAAATGAACATTAACTTATTTTCTTTGCATTATTCGAGGTCTGACAACACCGCATCTTTTTTGTTATTTTGACCAGTTGTCATTTTCCTGCAAATAAATGCTCTAAATGACAATATTTTATTTGGAATTTGGGAGAAAATGTTGTCAGTAGTTTATAGAATAAAACAAAAACAAATATTTTTTACCCAAACACATACCTACAGTGGGGAAAAAAAGTATTTAGTCAGCCACCAATTGTGCAAGTTCTCCCACTTAAAAAGATGAGAGAGGCCTGTAATTTTCATCATAGGTACATGTCAACTATGACAGACAAATTGAGAAAAAAATTTCCAGAAAATTACATTGTAGACCAAAGAGCTGTCAAAGACACCAGAAACAAATTGGTAGACCTGCACCAGGCTGGGAAAGACTGAATCTGCAATAGGTAAGCAGCTTGGTTTGAAGAAATCAACTGTGGGAGCAATTATTAGGAAATGGAAGACATACAAGACCACTGATAATCTCCCTCGATCTGGGGCTCCACGCAAGATCTCACCCCGTGGGGTCAAAATGATCACAAGAACGGTGAGCAAAAATCCCAGAACCACACGGGGGGACCTAGTGAATGACCTGCAGAGAGCTGGGACCAAAAGTAACAAAGCCTACCATCAGTAACACACTACGCCGCCAGGGACTCAAATCCTGCAGTGCCAGACGTGTCCCCCTGCTTAAGCCAGTAAATGTCCAGGCCGTCTGAAGTTTGCTAGAGTGCATTTGGATGATCCAGAAAGAGGATTGGGAGAATGTCATATGGTCAGATGAAACCAAATATATACTTTTTGGTAAAAAACTCAACTCGTCGTGTTTGGAGGACAAAGAATGCTGAGTTGCATCCAAAGAACACCATACCTACTGTGAAGCATGGGGGTGGAAACATCATGCTTTGGGGCTGTTTTTTCTGCAAAGGGACCAGGACGACTGATCCGTGTAAAGGAAAGAATGAATGGGGCCATGTATCGTGAGATTTTGAGTGAAAAACCTCCTTCCATCAGCAAGGGGCATTGAAGATGAAACGTGGCTGGGTCCTTTCAGCATGACAATGATCCCAAAGCGAAGCAGTGGCTTCGTAAGAAGCATTTCAAGGTCCTGGAGTGGCCTAGCCAGTCTCCAGATCTCAACCCCATAGAAATCTTTGGAGGGAGTTGAAAGTCCGTGTTGCCCAGCGACAGCCCCAAAACATCACTGCTCTAGAGGAGATCTGCATGGAGGAATGGGCCAAAATACCAGCAACAGTGTGTGAAAACCTTGTGAAGACTTACAGAAAACGTTTTGACCTGTGTCATTGCCAACAAAGGGTATATAACAAAGTATTGAGAAACTTTTGTTATTGACCAAATACTTATTTTCCACCATAATTTGCAAATAAATTCATTAAAATCCTACAATGTGATTTTCTGGATTTTTATTTCTCATTTTGTCTGTCATAGTTGACCGTGTACCTATGATGAAAATTACAGGCCTCTCTCATCTTTTTAAGTGGGAGAACTTGCACAATTGGTGGCTGACTAAATACTTTTTTTCCCCCCACTGTATAAATAGTAAAACCAGAGAAACTGATAATTTTGCAGTGGTTCTCTTTAATTTTTTCCGCAGCTGTATATACTGAGATCATGTATCAGATCATGTGACACTTCGATTGCACACAGGTGGACTTTATTTAACTAATTATGTGACTTCTGAAGGTAATTGGTTTGCACCAGATCTTATTTAAGGGCTTCATAGAAAAGGGGGTGAATACATATGCACGCACCACTGTTCCGTTATTATTATTATTTTTTATTTTTTGAAAGAAGTTATTTTTTCATTTCACTTCACCAATTTGGACTATTTTGTGTATGTCCATTACATGAAATCCAAATAAAAATCCATTTAAATTACAGGTTGTAATGCAACAAAATAGGAAAAACCGGGGATGAATACTTTTGCAATTCACTGTAACTCCAATAATCTCCAAACTTATCAGAAGCCTATCTCCCCATCCTTCAGCGTTACCTGAGTTTTTTTTTTGGTCCACACATCACGATGCAGGAAAACTCATGACACTGCCAGGCGTTTTTGCATCAGTGTGTGACATCTTAAAAGTGAGTTTATCACATGACTAGCCATTGTGAAGGGTTTCACGTCAGTGTGGTATGATGAAGTGTATCTCTGTTGTAGATCAATGCTCTCTGTCAGCAGGCTATCAGGAGTGTTAAGATTTACTTTGAGTGAGCGTGGGTCGCTGTCAACCAGAGATACAGTGGGGGAAAAAAGTATTTAGTCAGCCACCAATTGTGCAAGTTCTCCCACTTAAAAAGATGAGAGAGGCCTGTAATTTTCATCATAGGTACACGTCAACTATGACAGACAAATTGAGATTTTTTTTCTCCAGAAAATCACATTGTAGGATTTTTAATGAATTTATTTGCAAATTATGGTGGAAAATAAGTATTTGGTCAACTACAAACAAGCAAGATTTCTGGCTCTCACAGACCTGTAACTTCTTCCTTAAGAGGCTCCTCTGTCCTCCACTCGTTACCTGTATTAATGGCACCTGTTTGAACTTGTTATCAGTATAAAAAGACACCTGTCCACAACCTCAAACAGTCACACTCCAAACTCCACTATGGCCAAGACCAAAGAGCTGTCAAAGGACACCAGAAACAAAATTGTAGACCTGCACCAGGCTGGGAAGACTGAATCTGCAATAGGTAAGCAGCTTGGTTTGAAGAAATCAACTGTGGGAGCAATTATTAGGAAATGGAAGACATACAAGACCACTGATAATCTCCCTCGATCTGGGGCTCCACGCAAGATCTCACCCCCCGTGGGGTCAGAAATGATCACAAGAACGGTGAGCAAAAATCCCAGAACCACACGGGGGGACCTAGTGAATGACCTGCAGAGAGCTGGGACCAAAGTAACAAAGCCTACCATCAGTAACACACTACGCCGCCAGGGACTCAAATCCTGCAGTGCCAGACGTGTCCCCCTGCTTAAGCCAGTAAATGTCCCAGGCCCGTCTGAAGTTTGCTAGAGTGCATTTGGGATGATCCAGAAGAGGATTGGGAGAATGTCATATGGTCAGATGAAACCAAAATATAACTTTTTGGTAAAAACTCAACTCGTCGTGTTTGGAGGACTAATAATGCTGAGTTGCATCCAAAGAACTCCATACCTACTGTGAAGCATTGGGGTGGAAACATCATGCTTTGGGGCTGTTTTTCTGCAAAGGGACCAGGACGACTGATCCGTGTAAAGGAAAGAATGAATGGGGCCATGTATCGTGAGATTTTGAGTGAAAACCTCCTTCCATCAGCAAGGGCATTGAAGATGAAACGTGGCTGGGTCTTTTAGCATGACATGATCCCAAACACACCGCCCGGGCAACGAAGGAGGGGCTTCGTAAGAAGTATTTCAAGGTCCTGGAGTGGCCTAGCCAGTCTCCAGATCTCAACCCCATAGAAAATCTTTTTTTTTTTTCTCTTTCCACCATAATTTGCAAATAAAATTCATTAAAAATCCTACAATGTGATTTTCTGGAAAATATAATCTCATTTTGTCTGTCATAGTTGACGTGTACCTATGATGAAAATTACAGGCCTCTCTCATCTTTTTAAGTGGGAGAACTTGCACAATTGGTGGCTGACTAAATACTTTTTTCCCCACTGTAGCTGTCTGTCTCTCATTCCTCTACGCTATCACCTATCTCATGAAAACATACTGTATGTCTCTGTAACAGTCTGAGGAAAGAATGTACATATGCATCAACCAAGGTGCACGAACAAAGGAGCAAACTGGAAATGTCAGAGATACTCTGATAACTCTTGGAGGACAACTATAAAAATACATATTTATTATTAAAACCTAGTAAACCTCCAAACTGTAAGGGTTATTAGTGACATCCAGTTATTAATCACCTGTCGAAGGATGTATTCTCTGTGATGTGAGCCAAGGGAAGCTTCACTCTGAGCCAATGTGTTGCTCAGACTGCAGCAGTATCCTTTATCACATAAATCATGTTTGATTAGTTATCACAGTAGAGATGGTATGAGTGATGAGGAGCTTTCTGAGACAAAGGGAAAATCACTGGGCTTGGGCCTTAATGGAACTTTTACTGTTGTTCCTGTTTTCTTTGGCTTCTATTCTATTACTGTGTTATAGCAATGCTATAATGCAGAATGGGTGGATTATAAATCTTCTTGTGTCGTAAATCCCTGATTTAAAGGAAAAATCCACTCTAAAATGATATTTTGGTATTCTTTTCATTCTACTGTTGATACAGTCCCCAAATGTTTTGCATGTCAGCAGTCAAGTTTTCAAGACACTGCATTGCAGTGCTAGCTGTGCCACTAGAGATCCTGGTTAGAATCCAGGCTCTGCCGCGACCGGGAGACCCATGGGGCGGCGCACAATTGGCCCAGCGTCGTCCAGGGTAGGGGAGGTGTCACGGTTTCGGCCGAGGCGGCTCCTCCTCCTTGTTCGGGCAGGTTTCGCCGGTCGTCGTCTCCGGAGTACTAGCTGCCACCGCTCGATGTTTCGTGTTTGTTTGGTTTTGTCTGTTAGTCACACCTGTTTTGTGTGTTAGGTCTCATTTAGCACCCTATTTAGTTTCCTTGTTGTTAGGTTTGTGTTGTGTGTGTGATTGTTCGTGTCGTGGTTGCGCTACCCGTGTCGGTACGCTATTTTCCTGAGCTTCCTCCTTGTTGGTTTGAGGAGAGATTTACGCACCTGTGTGTGCGCTTGTTTTTACGCCTGTGTGCGTCTTTTGCCTCCGGGCTGTTTTGGAGTACTTTTTCGTGCTCAGTAAAGTCTTGTTGGACTTACCCTCTGCTGCCTGCGCCTGATTCCACACCACACCCATACACAGCACCGTGACAGAATCACACACCATTAGATGGAATCAGCAGGAGCACCCGTCGACCCCATGGAGGAGCGTCTCCTTGGACACGAGCACCGGATCAACCGTATCGGGCAATGCCTTGGAGGGCGTCATGGACACCCTTCGTCGATGGGAGACCAGCGGGGTTCCCATAGCCCCACCTATCGCACCATCACCTTCACCAACCGGACAACCAGCCCGTCCATCGACCGGAACCCAGTGGGATTCGGCTCTCGCTCCCGAGGGCGTACGACGGCACCGCTGCCAGGTGTCAGGGGTTCCTCCTACAAGTGGAGCTCTACATTGCCACCATACACCCGGCGCCCTCGGGATACGAGAGCGTTTCAGCCCTCATCTCCTGTCTCACCGGCAAGGCGTTGGAGTGGGCCAACGCCGAGTGGAGGGGAATAGACGCCGCCACCGTCACCTATGCGGAGTTCTCCCGTCGCTTCCGTGCGGTCTTCGACCATCCACCAGAGGGGAGAGCGGCGGGGGAACGTCTATTCCACCTCCGACAGGGATATGAGGAGCGCTCAGGCGTTCGCGCTGGAGTTCCGGACTCTAGCGGCTGATGCGGGGTGGAATGAGAGGCCCCTCATAGACCACTTCCGATGTAGCCTTCGGGAGGACATCCGCAGGGAGTTAGCCTGCAGGGACAGTACACTAACATTTGACCAGCTGGTGGACATGGCCATCCGACTGGACAACCTGCTGGCGACCCGCGGACGTCCCAGGTGGGGGCCCCCCATTCCACCCTCCAGCGCCTCCGAGCAGTGTCCGATGGAGCTTGGAGGTGCTGGCGCTAGAGGGAGAAGAGGTAGGAGCCCGAGGGGGGCAGTCTCCCTGCACCAAGTGTGGGCGCGGAGGGCACACCGCGGCTAGGTGCTGGGGATGGTCCCCTGGTGAGGGAGAGAGCAGGTCGTACAGTGGGGAGTCCACCCAGGTGAGTAGGCGCCCTACTTACCCAGAGCTTTCTGTCGTTCACATTACCTTACCTGTTTGTTTCCCACAGGTTGCACCTCGGTCCCAGCATAAGGCGCTAGTCGATTCAGGCGCAGCTGGGAATTTTGTAGACCGGAGATTCTGTGTTAAGTTAGGGATTCCCCTCCTTCCAGTCGACAAACCCTTTCCTGTACATGCCCTAGATAGTCGTCCGTTAGGATCTGGGTTGGTTGGGGAGGTCACAGCGCCACTTCGGATGATGACGCAGGGGGGTCATGAGGAGACGATTCAACTCTATCTTATCGACTCTCCTGCGTATCCGGTGGTACTGGGGGCTTCCCTGGTTGATGACCCATGATCCTACTATTTCGTGGCGAGAGAAAGCTCTTAAAGGGTGGTCTGCTCAGTGTGAGGGGTTATGTCTGGGTGTTTCCGTAGGGGCGACCTCGGTGGAGAGTCCGAACCAGATGCCAGCACTGCACATTCTCCCTGAGTATGAGGATTTGGCGCTCGTGTTCAGTAAGACCAGAGCGGCACAGTTGCCACCTCATAGACAAGGGGATTGTGCGATAGACCTCCAGACAGGAGCAGCGCTTCCGCGGAGCCATGTGTATCCTTTGTCACAGGAGGAGAAAAGGGCAATGGAGACTTACATTGCCGAGTCTCTGAGACAGGGATACATACGGGCCTCCACTTCTCTCCGCGTCCTCAAACTTCTTTTTTGTGAAGAAAAAGGATGGAGGTTTGCGTCCGTGTATTGATTACCGCGGTCTCAATCAGGTGACGGTGAAGTACAGCTATCCACTTCCTCTGATTGGGACCATGACGGAGTCCTTACACGGGGCAAAGGTTCTTCACAAAATTGGATCTCAGGAGCGCATATAACTTGGTGCGCATTAGGGAGGGCGATGAGTGGAAGACAGCATTTAGTATTACATCCGGCCATTACGAGTATCTCGTCATGCCATATGGGTTAATGAATGCTCCATCAGTCTTCCAATCGTTTGTAGACGAACTTTTTCCGGGACATGCAGGTGCAGGGAGTAGTGGTGTACATAGATGATATTCTTGTGTACAGTGCTACTCGGGCCGAGCATGTAGCCCTGGTGCGCAGGGTATTGAGGAGACTGTTGGAGCATGACCTGTATGTCAAAGCTGAGAAATGTCTGTTCTTCCAGGAGTCAGTTTCCTTTTTGGGTTACCAGTTGTCTGCGTCAGGGGTGAGAATGGAGGTGGACCGAGTGTCCGCCGTGCGTAATTGGCAAACCCCAACTACGGTTAAAGAGGTGCAGCGGTTCTTGGGTTTTGCGAATTACTACCGGAGGTTTATCCGGGGTTTTTTGGACAGGTGGCAGCTCCCATAACGTCTCTTCTGAAGGGGGGTCCGGTGCGCTTGCAGTGGTCAGCTGAGGCGGGACAGGGCCTTTGGGAGGACCTGTTTACCTCGGCCCCGGTGTTGGCGCACCCGGATCCCACTTTAAACCCTTCCAAGTTGAGGTGGACGCGTCTGAGGCCGGTATCGGGGCAGTTCTTTTCTCAACGATCCGGTACACCACCTAAGCTCCGCCCCTGTGCTTTTTATTCTAAGAAGCTCAGTCCGGCGGAGCGGAATTATGACGTATGGGACAGGGAGCTGTTAGCCGTAGTACAGGCCCTAAAGGTGTGTGGAGGCATTGGCTTGAGGGGGCTCAGCACCCTTTCCTCATTTTGACCGACCATCGTAACCTGGAGTACATTCGGGCAGCTAGGAGACTGAATCCTCGCCAGGCTCGATGGACTATGTTTCTCGCCCGGTTTGTGTTCAAGATCACTTACATCCCTGGGTCCCAGAACGGGAGGGCAGATGCTCTGTCCTGTCGGTATGACACGGAGGAGAGGTGCGTGGAGTCCATTCCCATACTACCGGAGTCTTGTCTGGTGGCACCGGTGGTGTGGGAGGTCGATGCGGAGATCGAGCGGGCGTTACGCACCGAGCCTAGTCCTCCACAGTGTCCGGTGGGTCGGGTGTACGTCCCGCTCGAGGTCCGGGATCGGCTGATTTATTGGGCTCACACGTCCCCCTCCTCTGGACATCCGGGTATTGGCCGGACGGTGCACTGCCTTAGTACGAAGTACTGGTGGCCAACGTTAGCCAGGGATGTGAGGGTTTATGTCTCCTCCTGCTCAGTATGTGCCCAGTGTAAGGCGCCCAGACACTTGCCCAGGGGTAAGCTAAATTACAGCCCCTGCCCGTTCCACAACGACCCTGGTCTCACCTCTCGGTGGATTTTGTTTACCGATCTTCCCTCCTCCCAGGGGAATACCACCATCCTGGTCGTTGTGGATCGGTTCTCGAAGGCCCTGTCGTCTCCTTCCCATGCCGGGTCTTCCTACGGCCCTACAGACCGCTGAGGCTCTATTTACTCACGTCTTCCGGCATTACGGGGTGCCCGAGGATATAGTGTCCGATCGAGGCCCCCAGTTTACCTCCAGAGTCTGGAGAGCATTTATGGAACGTTTGGGGGTCTCGGTGAGCCTTACCTCGGGTTACCACCCGGAGAGTAATGGGCAGGTTGAACGAGTCAACCAGGATGTGGGTAGGTTTCTGAGGTCATATTGTCAGGGCCGGCCGGAGGAGTGGGCGAGATATGTGCCCTGGGCCGAGATGGCACAGAACTCTCTCCGCCACTCCTCCACCCATCTAACCCCTTTTCAGTGTGTATTAGGTTACCAGCCGGTTCTGGCACCATGGCATGAGAGCCAGATCGAGGCCCCCGCTGTGTGGATGAGTGGGTGCGGCGCTCGGAGGAGACGTGGGACGCTGCATCGTGAGTGGATGAGTGGGTGCAGCGTGCCATACGTCGACAGAAGACGAGCGCCGACCTACACCGCCGCAGTGAGGGGCCAGTGTACGCACCTGGAGATCGAGTCTGGCTCTCAACCAGAAACCTGCCCCTCCGCCTGCCCTGCCGGAAGCTGGGTCGGCGGTTTGTGGGGCCTTTAAAGTCCTGAGGAGATTGAACGAGGTGAGTTACAGGTTAGAACTACCTATTGATTACAAGAATATTAACCCCTCGTTCCATGTGTCTCTCCTCAGGCCGGTGGTAGCTGGTCCACTCCAGGACTTTGAGATTGAGGAGACTCCTCCGCCCCCCGTTGGACATCGAGGGGGCTCCGGCGTACACGGTTCGGACCATCCTGGATTCGAGACGCCGGATGGGGGGTCTCCAATATCTCGTGGAGTGGGAGGGGTACGGTCCGGAGGAGCGGTGCTGGGTGCCAAGGAGGGACATTCTGGATCCGTCCCTGATGACCGAATTCCATCGTGGTCATCCTACGCGCCCTGCTCCGCGTCCCCCTGGTCGTCCCCCGAGGCCGGAGGCGGCGCGCGGCTGGAGCCGCGCGTCAAGGGGGGGGGGTTACTGTCACGGTTTCGGCCGAGGCGGCTCCTCCTCCTTGTTCGGGCAGGTTTCGCCGGTCATCGTCTCCGGAGTTCTAGCTGCCACCGCTCGATGTTTCGTGTTTGTTTGGTTTTGTCTGTTAGTCACACACCTGTTTTGTGTTAGGTCTCATTTAGCACCCTATTTAGTTTTCCTTGTTGTTAGGTTTGTGTTGTGTGTGATTGTTCGTGTCGTGGTTGCGCTACCCGTGTCGGTACGCTATTTTCCTGAGCTTTCCTCCTTGTTGGTTTGAGGAGAGATTTACGCACCTGTGTGTGCGCTTGTTTTTACGCCTGTGTGCGTCTTTTGCCTCCGGCTGTTTTGGAGTACTTTTCGTGCTCAGTAAAGTCTTGTTGGACTTACCCTCTGCTGCCTGCGCCTGATTCCACACCACACCCATACACAGCACCGTGACAGGAGGGAATGGCCGGCAGGGATGTAGCTCAGTTGGTAGAGCATGGCGTTTGCAACGCCAGGGTTGTGGGTTCGTTTCCCCACGGGGGCCAGTATGAAAAAAAAAGAATCTATAAAAAATAATGTATGCACTGTAAGTCACTCTGGATAAGAGTGTCTGCTAAATGACAAAAATGTAAATGTAAAGAAATATGATGCAAAACGCAGAGTGGATTTTCCTTTAAGGCAGCAAGGTGGAAAAATCTGCCGTTCTACCCTTTAGCAAGGCAGTTAACCTACAGCAACAAAACTGCTCCCCAGACACCAATGACGTCAACGTCGATTAAGGCAGCCCCCCGCACCTCTGATTCAGAGGGGTTGGGTTAAATGCGGAAGACACATTTCGGTTGAATGCATTCAGTTGTACAACTGACTAGGTATCCCCCTTTCCCTTATCTTCACATCTCCGATGCTGTGTGCATTCATATTCACTGTCTCTCTCCTTCACAGCTATAGCCTGGTCCAGGATCTATGCTATCATTCCAACTCCTTGTCACGGAAAACAATGAAAGACATGACAATTCCATAAGTAGTTGGCATCCAGGCAATCACAGCTACGTTTTAGGAGAGAGGGCCCTGTTGCTTTCCACTGTACATCTTCTCTTATCCTCAGAGCTCAAGTGCTTTTAGATCCCTCAGTGGTGTCAGAGATGGTTAATAGTGTTATTGTATGGCAGCATTGGCAGGCAAACCACATTCACTGTTTTGGGCAGAGAGGGGTAAGAAAGCAAAACCCAGAAATTGCCTGAAGAATCTGTGGTGCGCTGTTCTGTGACTCACCTGCCTATTGATTGGCAGCTCTCCATGAGATCTTATGCTACATCACTGGTGGAATGTATCAGCACCGTGACAATGACAGTAGAGGACACCACACCATGTGATAGAGATAATTGTAGGAATGTAGTTTTGAAGATAAAGATCTAAATGCCTCCATAATATCCCTTGGTCACATTCTTTCACTGATTATTTTTGTTTGTGAAACGTTTGTATAACTCACCTTGGCCCAACTGAATTTAAGGTATTCTGGAGGTACTGGAGGCTAGTGGCTATGTCTGACATTCACTCAAACTTTTAATTAAAAAAAACACTGAAAAAAACCTGAACTTTCTTTAAGGCATTGCCCTGGTTTAGTCTGTCTCTAATGGTTTAGTTATTCAAAGGCTGTTCAGGCTCATAACAATGAGGAGGTGAGACCCAGTCATACATTTATTTTTTTAATAAGGTTGTTGTATTATTCCAAACCATCAGAGAACTCCTTATTAGACAACTTATTAGATATGCAAGGCACTTTCATCCTCGTACAATTTCTTCTTTTTTGTTACAGAGACAACATATTTTGTTGAAGTTATATCCTGTAGTTGAAGCCTCAGTGCCAGTCGGTTTGTGCTATCATACCAACTCCTAGTCACTTATATTATCATGCCAATGTTATGGTTGGCTTGATAATGACAGCAATGAAGTTGGCATTGGCAAGACCACAAACAGAGATGGGACCAGGCTACCATAGTTGAACACTGGGGATAACATTGTAAAGAGACACCTCAAAACTAATCTGAAATGCAATAAGCAAAATGGAAAATAGATTTTTAAAAATGTGTGCTACTATAGCACATAATAATTGCATTTCATGTTGATTACAGTACAATATAAATTTAAGTTTTACCTAACAGTTTTTTATGCGTTTGTCGCTAAATTCTTGTACAGTAGCAAGACCATGAGTTTGTCCATAAAATTCACTTCTGATTATCAACTGTCAGAAACTACAGTAGATGTTAGAATAGCAAAAATAAACGCTCCAGGGCCTTGGTCATAGTTAAGATAAGAGTTGTCAGCGAGACACCAACTAAGACAGCAACCAACATCACGCTGTGTGTGTGTCTGTCCACGCGTCTTCTTATCAGGCCCCATGTGCACGCGTCACCTGCATATCTAGAAAACACATGCAGTTAGGAGGATGTCCTCTTCTAGTACAGGTGTACAGGCCCTTAGTGATACAGTATACTGAGTTCACTAAGGGTTGTTTCAGAAGAGGAATATTAAATAATACTGTATTTCATCATATATACAGTAGTTGGCCTATGTGATTAGCTACCGTGCCTTTAGAAGATGTTGAAATGAATATAAAAAGATTCAGAAAAGCTTCTTTTTTTATGACTGATCAATGAAAGTAGAGTTTGGTAGGGGCTCAATCAAGACAAATTATAACTCAATATCACAGCTAAAGTTTGGGCCCTACTCAAAACCACATCAGGGAGTCTCCAAGGTAAACGAAACAACATTGATCCCTATCAAGGTCCAGGTGAGAGTCATTTTGTTTACTGAACATTTGTTTCAGGATTAGATTAGAATTTCTAATTCTCACACTCCTTTATTCGCTCCCTACACTGAACAAAACGTTCAGATTCCAGATTCCATTTAATTGAAAAGCCATTTCATTCAATATACTTTGTTCAAAATACATATTCAGTAGCAAGATTATCTTACCCCACATTATAAATAATCAATAATGACAGACTTCCGGAGAGTATCAGGCCTTTGACCACTGCCAGTTACCTCTTAGTGTTCTGGTCTCTGCTAGGTACATACTGTATAAACCAGCCTGATACAGGCCTGCTGTTCAGGGAAGCCAGTGTGCACATGGAGTTATCTGATGCCCTTATAGCCTCAGATACACCTCATTACCACAATAATATTGGTCTATATGTGTCTATTTAAATTGATATAGACATAAACCAAACATTTGGTATGTTATCCAGCAGCATACAGTGAGGGAAACAAGTATTTGATCCCCTGCTGATTTTGTACGTTTGCCCACTGACAAAGACATGATCAGTCAGGTTTATTTGAACAGTGAGAGACAGAATCACAACAAAACAATCCAGAAAAATGCATGTCAAAAATGTTAGAAATTAA
>JAGTTL010000201.1:62500-77500 GCA_036851935.1 Coregonus suidteri | reverse complement strand
TCTATCTATCTATCTATCTATCTATCTATCTATCTATCTATCTATCTATCTGTCTGTCTGTCTGTCTGTCTGTCTGTCTGTCTGTCTGTCTGTCTGTCTGTCTGTCTGTCTGTCTGTCTGTCTGTCTGTCTGTCTGTCTGTCTGTCTGTCTGTCTGTCTGTCTGTCTGTCTGTCTGTCTGTCTGTCTATCTAATCTATCCTCTCTCTCTGTGTGTCTGCTCCAGAGGCAGGTATTAAAGTATTATAGGGGAGATTGGAAGTTAATGTTTTGTTCCGAGGCAGGTGGGTATTACAGTGAGATAGATGGAGTGGATGTTGTGATTACAGTAGAGGGTTAGGGATGCGTGGCGTGGGATTTTACTGATTGTTGCGTAACATTTGAACAGGATCCATCTGACTGCTGATTGGCCAGTTTTGAGTTTTACCTGGGGCACCGCACGCACGCTATGACAGGGCAGAGGGCTTAGTGACCACACACACACACACACACACACACACACACACACCTGTTTACCTCACCGTGGCTTTGTGATTGGTCGCTGGGCTGGGTTGTAGAGTGTGTTTTGGGTAATTGTGTGTGTGTGTGTGTGTGTGTGTGTGTGTGTGTGTGTGTGTGTGTGTGTGTGTGTGTGTGTGTGTGTGTGTGTGTAGCGTCAGTGCTGACTTGATTCCCCAGGGCAGGACTCATCTGTAGCTGCAGCAGGACAACAGAACTACTGGAGAACATCACAGACTGACAGTCAGTAGAGACCACCTGGACAGGGGTGGCCAGAACCTACCTGGACCTCAACAGACCAGACCACCTGGACATGGGTGGCCAGAACCTACCTGGACCTCAACAGACTGACAGTCAGTCAGACCTCCTGGACAGGGGTGGCCAGAACCTACCTGGACCTCAACAGACTGACAGTCAGTAGAGACCACCTGGACAGGGGTGGCCAGAACCTACCTGGACCTCAACAGACTGACAGTCAGTCAGACCACCTGGACAGGGGTGGCCAGAACCTACCTGGACCTCAACAGGACTGGGTCAAACCTCTACCTGGACCTCAACAGACCCAACAGTCAGTCAGACCACCTGGACAGGGGTGGCCAGAACCTACCTGGACCTCAACAGACTGACAGTCAGTCAGACCACCTGGACAGGGGTGGCCAGAACCTACCTGGACCTCAACAGACTGACAGTCAGTCAGACCACCTGGACAGGGGTGGCCAGAACCTACCTGGACCTCAACAGACCAGACCACCTGGACAGGGGTGGCCAGAACCTACCTGGACCTCAACAGACCAGACCACCTGGACAGGGGTGGCCAGAGAACCTACCTGGACCTCAACAGACTGACAGTCAGTCAGACCACCTGGACAGGGGGTGGCCAGAACCTACCTGGACCTCAACAGACCAGACCACCTGGACAGGGGTGGCCAGAACCTACCTGGACCTCAACAGACCAGACCACCTGGACAGGGGTGGCCAGAACCTACCTGGACCTCAACAGACTGACAGTCAGTCAGACCACCTGGACAGGGGTGGCCAGAACCTACCTGGACCTCAACAGACTGACAGTCAGTAGAGACCACCTGGACAGGGGTGGCCAGAACCTACCTGGACCTCAACAGACTGACAGTCAGTCAGACCACCTTGGACAGGGGTGGCCAGAAACCTACCTGGACCTCAACAGACTGACAGTCAGTCAGACCACCTGGACAGGGGTGGCAAGAACCTACCTGGACCTGAACAAACTGAGTCAAACCTCTACCTGGACCTGAACAAACTGAGTCAAACCTCTTCCTGGACCTGAACAGACTGAGTCAAACCTCTACCTGGACCTCAACAGACTGTCAAAACCTCTACCTGGACCTGAACAGACTGAGTCAAACCTCTACCTGGACCTGAACAGACTGTCAAACCTCTTCCTGGACCTCAACAGACTGAGTCAAACCTCTTCCTGGACCTGAACAGACTGAGTCGAACCTCTACCTGGACCTGAACAGACTGAGTCAAACCTCTTCCTGGACCTCAACAGACTGAGTCAAACCTCTTCCTGGACCTGAACAGACTGAGTCGAACCTCTACCTGGACCTGAACAGACTGAGTCAAACCTCTACCTGGACCTGAACAGACTGAGTCAAACCTCTTCCTGGACCTGAACAGACTGAGTCAAACCTCTTCCTGGACCTGAACAGACTGAGTCAAACCTCTACCTGGACCTGAACAGACTGAGTCAAACCTCTACCTGGACCTGAACAGACTGAGTCAAACCTCTACCTGGACCTGAACAGACTGAGTCAAACCTCTACCTGGACCTGAACAGACTGAGTCAAACCTCTTCCTGGACCTGAACAGACTGAGTCAAAACCTCTTCCTGGACCTGAACAGACTGAGTCAAACCTCTACCTGGACCTGAACAGACTGAGTCAAAACCTCTACCTGGACCTCAACAGACTGAGTCAAACCTCTACCTGGACCTGAACAGACTGGGTCAAACCTCTACCTGGACCTGAACAGACTGAGTCAAACCTCTTCCTGGACCTGAACAGACTGAGTCAAACCTCTACCTGGACCTGAACAGACTGAGTCAGTCAGACCCACTACAGGGACCTCAACAGAACCTGACCTGGACCTCAACAGACTGAGTCAAACCTCTACCTGGACCTCAACAGACTGAGTCAAACCTCTACCTGGACCTGAACAGACTGAGTCAAACCTCTACCTGGACCTGAACAGACTGAGTCAAACCTCTACCTGGACCTCAACAGACTGAGTCAAACCTCTACCTGGACCTGAACAGACTGAGTCAAACCTCTACCTGGACCTGAACAGACTGAGTCAAACCTCTACCTGGACCTGAACAGACTGAGTCAAACCTCTACCTGGACCTGAACAGACTGAGTCAAACCTCTACCTGGACCTGAACAGACTGAGTCAAACCTCTACCTGGACCTGAACAGACTGAGTCAAACCTCTACCTGGACCTGAACAGACTGAGTCAAACCTCTACCTGGACCTGAACAGACTGAGTCAAACCTCTACCTGGACCTGAACAGACTGAGTCAAACCTCTACCTGGACCTGAACAGACTGAGTCAAACCTCTACCTGGACCTGAACAGACTGAGTCAAACCTCTACCTGGACCTCAACAGACTGAGTCAAACCTCTACCTGGACCTGAACAGACTGAGTCAAACCTCTACCTGGACCTGAACAGACTGAGTCAAACCTCTACCTGGACTGTAGGAGAACTATACCCTGAGACAGGAGTCTATACCCTGAGACAGGAGTCTACACCCTGAGACAGGAGTCTACACCCTGAGACAGGAGTCTATACCCTGAGACAGGAGTCTACACCCTGAGACAGGAGTCTACACCCTGAGACAGGAGTCTACACCCTGAGACAGGAGAGGAGAACTATACCTGAGACAGGAGTCTACACCCTGAGACAGGAGTCTACACCCTAGGAGTCCCTGAGACAGGAGTCTATACCCTGAGACAGGAGTCTATACCCTGAGAGGAGTCTACACCCTGAGAGGAGAGAACTACACCCTGAGACAGGAGTCTATACCCTGAGACAGGAGTCTATACCCTGAGACAGGAGGGAGTCTACACCCTGAGACAGGAGTCTATCCTGAGACAGGAGTCTATACACTGAGACAGGAGTCTATACCCTGAGACAGGAGTCTATACCCTGAGACAGGGAGTCTACACCCTGAGACAGGAGTCTACACCCTGAGACAGGAGTCTACACCCTGAGACAGGAGTCTATACCCTGAGACAGGAGTCTATAC
This sequence comes from Coregonus suidteri, assembly GCA_036851935.1. NCBI lineage: Eukaryota > Metazoa > Chordata > Actinopteri > Salmoniformes > Salmonidae > Coregonus > Coregonus suidteri. The sequence goes on along the minus strand of JAGTTL010000201.1, from coordinate 73,718 downwards.
CCTGAGACAGGAGTCTATACCCGGAGACAGGAGTCTATACCCTGAGACAGGAGTCTACACCCTGAGACAGGAGTCTACTACAGGAGTCTATACCTGAGACAGGAGTCTATACCCTGAGACAGGAGTCTACCCCCTGAGAGGAGAACTACACCCTGAGAGTCTATACCCTGAGACAGGAGTCTACACCCTGAGACAGGAGTCTACACCCTGAGACAGGAGTCTATACCCTGAGAGGAGAACTACACCCTGAGACAGGAGTCTATACCCTGAGACAGGAGTCTATACCCTGAGACAGGAGTCTACACCCCTGAGAGACAGGAGTCTACACCCTGAGACAGGAGTCTATACCTAGACAGGAGTCTACCCTGAGACAGGAGTCTACACCCTGAGACAGGAGTCTACACCCTGAGACAGGAGTCTATACCCTGGAGGAGAATACACCCTGAGACAGGAGTCTATACCCTGAGACAGGAGTCTACACCCTGAGACAGACACCCCTGGAGGAGAACTACACCCTGAGACAGGAGTCTACACCCTGAGACAGGAGAACTACACCCTGAGACAGGAGTCTATACCCTGAGACAGGAGTCTATACCCTGAGACAGGAGTCTACACCCTGAGACAGGAGTCTATACCCTGAGACAGGAGTCTATACCCTGAGACAGGAGTCTATACCCTGAGACAGGAGTCTATACCCTGAGACAGGAGTCTATACCCTGAGACAGGAGTCTATACCCTGAGAGAGAAGTCTAGAGACAGGAGTCTATACCCTGAGACAGGAGTCTATACCCTGAGACAGGAGTCTATACCCTGAGAGGAGAACTACACCCTGAGACAGGAGTCTATACCCTGAGACAGGAGTCTATACCCTGAGACAGGAGAACTACACCCTGAGACAGGAGTCTATACCCTGAGAGGAGAACTACACCCTGAGACAGGAGTCTATACCCTGAGACAGGAGTCTATACCCTGAGACAGGAGTCTACACCCTGAGACAGGAGTCTACCTTTAAGGAGATGAAGAGGTGTGTGTACCTCTAGATCTACTGGACAACGTCCCGGACAGACAGAGTCCTGAGGTCAAACCGTCTAGCGGTTGGAGGAACACCTACAGACAGGAGTCTAGAAAGAGGAGAGGGAGAGAGACAGGTGTTTATATCTCTAGAAAGAGAAGAGGGAGAGAGACAGGTGTTTATATCTCTAGAAAGAGAAGAGGGAGAGAGACAGGTGTTTATATCTCTAGTAGTAAGAGGAGAGAGGAAGGAGAGAGGACAGGTGTTTATATCTCTAGAAAGAGAAGAGGGAGAGAGACAGGTGTTTATATCTCTAGAAAGAGGAGAGGGAGAGAGACAGCGGACAGAGGACAGAGGACAGAGACACAGGACAGAGGACAGAGGACAGGACAGAGGACAGAGGACAGAGGACAGAGGACAGAGGACAGAGGACAGAGGACAGAGGACAGACAGAGGACAGAGGACAGAGGACAGAGGACAGAGGACAGAGGACATTGTTTTATGTGTTTTTTTAATCCATCCTTTATTTATACAGATGATCTTGTTGAGATGAATAATCCCTTTTCCAAGAGGAACAGGGATATTATTGGATTACGGCTCCACTCTCTAACCTGCTGTAACCTGCTCCTCTGGCCACAGTGGCAGGGCTTCCTGTCACAGGCGGCGGTGTAGTGGTTTAACTCAGTCAAGACTCTCTGGTGTTGACGGAGCTGCTCTCTGCTGTTGTTAAGGATCTCACTAGAACACAACACACCCTGCTGAACTAAGCCTGGTGGATCCATTCCCTGGACTAACCAGAGAACTAACCTCTACCTCTGGACTCTCTCTGCTGCGGGCGTCTCACACTCTTTCCAACTGAGGTTAACTAGCGTGTGAACTAGCGTGTGGACTAAAGTGTGGACTAACGTGTTAACTAGCGTGTGAACTAGCGTGTGGACTAAAGTGTGGACTAACGTGTTAACTAGCGTGTGAACTAGCGTGTGGACTAAAGTGTGGACTAACGTGTTAACTAGCGTGTGAAACTAGCGTAGTGGACTAAAGTGTGGACTAATGTGTTAACTAGCGTGTGAACTAGCGTGTGGACAAAAGTGTGGACTAACGTGTTAACTAGCGTGTGAACTAGCGTGTGGACTAAAGTGTGGACTAACGTGTTAACTAGCGTGTGAACTAGCGTGTGGACTAACCCTGGACTAACTGTTAACTAGCGTGTGAACTAGCGTGTGGACTAAAGTGTGGACTAACGTGTTAACTAGCGTGTGAACTAGCGTGTGGACTAAAGTGTGGACTAACGTGTTAACTAGCGTGTGAACTAGCGTGTGGACTAAAGTGTGGACTAACGTGTTAACTAGCGTGTGAACTAGCGTGTGGACTAAAGTGTGGAACTACTCGTGTTAACTAGCGTGTGAAACTAGCGTGGACTAAAGTGTGTGTAACGTGTTAACTAGCGTGTGAACTAGCGTGTGGTGTAAAGTGTGGACTAACGTGTTGTAACTAGCGTGTGAACTAGTGTGTGGACTAAAGTGTTCTAACGTGTTAAACTAGCATGTGAACTAGCGTGTGGACTAAAGTGTGGACTAACGTGTTAACTAGCGTGTGAACTAGCGTGTGGACTAAAATGTGGACTAACGTGTTAACTAGCGTGTGAACTAGGCGTGTGGACTAAAAGTGTTGACTAACGTGTGTAACTAGTGTGTGAACTAGCGTGTGGACTAAAGTGTGGACTAACGTGTTAACTAGCGTGTGAACTAGCGTGTGGGACTAAAGTGTGGACTAACGTGTTAACTAGCGTGTGAGACTAGCGTGTGGACTAAAGTGTGGACTAACGTGTTAACTAGCGTGTGAACTAGCGTGTGGACTAAAGTGTGGACTAACGTGTTAACTAGCGTGTGAACTAGCGTGTGGACTAAAGTGTGGACTAACTAACGTGTTGTAACTAGCGCGTGTGAACTAGCGTGTGGACTAAAGTGTGGACTAACGTGTTAACTAGCGTGTGAACTAGCATGTGGACTAACGTGTTAACTAGCGTGTGAACTAGCGTGTGAACTAAAGTGTGGACTAACGTGTTAACTAGCGTGTGAACTAAAGTGTGGACTAACGTGTTAACTAGCGTGTGAACTAAAGTGTGGACTAATGTGTTAACTAGCGTGTGAACTAAAGTGTGGACTAATGTGTTAACTAGCGTGTGAACTAGCGTGTGAACTAAAGTGTGGACTAACGTGTTAACTAGCGTGTGAACTAGCATGTGGACTAACGTGTTAACTAGCGTGTGAACTAAAGTGTGGACTAACGTGTTAACTAGCGTGTGAACTAGCGTGTGGACTAACGTGTTAACTAGCATGTGAACTAGCGTGTGGACTAACGTGTTAACTAGCGTGTGAACTAGCATGTGAACTAGCATGTGAACTAGCATGTTAACTAGCGTGTGGACTAGTGTGTGGACTAGCGTGTCAAATAATGTGTGGACTAGCGTGTTAACTAAAGTGTGGACTAACGTGTTAACTAGCGTGTGAACTAGCGTGTGGACTAACGTGTTAACTAGCGTGTGAACTAGCGTGTGAACTAGCATGTTAACTAGCGTGTGGACTAAAGTGTGGACTAACGTGTTAACTAGCGTGTGAACTAGCGTGTGGACTAACGTGTTAACTAGCGTGTGAACTAGCGTGTGGACTAACGTGTGAACTAGCGTGTGAACTAGCGTGTGAACTAGCGTGTGGACTAGCGTGTGGACTAGCGTGTCAAATAACGTGTGGGACTAGCATCTGGAATAGCGTTCATTGACTCTTTTGGAAATATTGATATTTCTCTCTGTGTGTGTGTGTATACCTGAGTATACCTCTACCTGTGTATCTCAGAGTACCTCATTATCTCAGCGGAGATGCAGGGGTCCTTTCTGCAGGCGCGTTGTGATGAACCCCTCATGACAACAGACTGGGGTCTGCCCCTCCTCCTGGCTCTCATCGTCCTGGGGCTGCTCTACGCCTTCCTCTACCTCCCCGCCGAGGCACAACGGGCCCTAATGGAGCAGGCCCTCAACAACCACACTGAACTAGCCTCCTCTACCTCCCCGCCATGACACAGACTGGGGTCTGCCCCTCCTCCTGGCTCTCATCGTCCTGGGGCTGCTCTACGCCTTCCTCTACCTCCCCGCCGAGGCACAACGGGCCCTAATGGAGCAGGCCCTCAACAACCACACTGAACTAGCTTCCTCTACCTCCCCCACCATGACACAGAGAGGAGCAGGCCCTCAACAACCACACTGAACTAGCTTCCTCTACCTCCCCGCCATGACACAGAGAGGAGCAGGCCCTCAACAACCACACTGAACTAGCTTTCTCTACCTCCCCCGCCATGACACAGAGAGGAGCAGGCCCTCAACAACCACACTGAACTAGCTTCCTCTACCTCCCCGCCATGACACAGAGAGGAGCAGGCCCTCAACAACCACACTGAACTAGCTTCCTCTACCTCCCCGCCATGACACAGAGAGGAGCAGGCCCTCAACAACCACACTGAACTAGCTTCCTCTACCTCCCCCACCATGACACAACGAGCCCTACTGTAAGAACAGAATGTACATATCTACTGTATGTTTGTTTTCTAACTGTCTAGATCAGCACCAATAAGAAACCATAATAATCCTTTATTACATTTACATTTACATTTTAGTCATTTAGCAGACGCTCTTATCCAGAGCGACTTACAGGAGCAATTAGGGTTAAGTGCCTTGCTCAAGGGCACATCGACAGATTTTTCACCTAGTCGCGGCTCGGGGGGAAGGTCACCAGCGACCTGTCGGTTACTGGGGGGGTCATCCCAACGCTCTTAACCATTACAGACTGCTGTATGAAGTTTAAAGGTCTTTCATTATGCAAGAATAAGGGGCATAAAGTGCATCAAACTGCTGTAGAAGAATGAAGGTCATCACAGACTGCTGTATGAAGAGGGAAGGTCCTCCCAGACTGCTGTATGAAGGGGGAAGGTCATCCTAGACTGCTGTATGAAGAGGGAAGGTCATCCCAGACATCCCAGACTGCTGTATGAAGAGGGGTCAAGACTGCTTATGAAGAGGGAAGGTCCCCAGACTGCTGAATGAAGGTCCCAGACTGCTGTATGAAGGGGGAAGGTCATCCCAGACTGCTGTATGAAGGGGGAAGGTCATCCCAGACTGCTGTATGAAGAGGGAAGGTCATCCCAGACTGCTGTATGAAGAGGGAAGGTCATCCCAGACTGCTGTATGAAGGGGGAAGGTCATCCCAGACTGCTGTATGAAGAGGGAAGGTCATCCCAGACTGCTGTATGAAGAGGGAAGGTCATCCCAGACTGCTGTATGAAGAGGGAAGGTCATCCCAGACTGCTGTATGAAGAGGGAAGGTCCTCCCAGACTGCTGTATGAAGAGGGAAGGTAATCCAGACTGCTGTATGAAGAGGGAAGGTCATCCCAGACTGCTGTATGAAGAGGGAAGGTCATCCCAGACTGCTGTATGAAGAGGGAAGGTCATCCCAGACTGCTGTATGAAGAGGGAAGGTCATCCCAGACTGCTGTATGAAGAGGGAAGGTAATCCCCAGACTGCTGTATGAAGGGGGAAGGTCATCCCAGACTGCTGTATGAAGAGGGAAGGTCAATCCCAGACTGCTGTATGAAGAGGGAAGGTCATCCCAGACTGCTGTATGAAGAGGGAAGGTCATCCCAGACTGCTGTATGAAGAGGGAAGGTCATCCCAGACTGCTGTATGAAGGGGGAAGGTCATCCCAGACTGCTGTATGAAGGGGGAAGGTCATCCCAGACTGCTGTATGAAGAGGGAAGGTCATCCCAGACTGTTCCAACTAAGGAGCACTTCTCTTTCCTCTCCCTCCCCAACAAGGAAATGGCCCAACAGAACAAAATGACATTTTAAACACGTTTCTTCCCTGTATTACACCAATATAAATGGTGCTATTTTCCCTCTCTTTTTATTTGCATGTATTAAAAGTGTAATACGTGTTTCACTGTAATATGAAAGGGACAGATTTGATCATGACCATGTTTGGAATCTGTAAAATACTTATTTCACCGTCTGAGAAACGTAACACAACTCGTGAGTTATGCCATCGACTCTGAGAGAAACAATCACCTGAACCCCAACAGCATATTTTAACATACCCCCAGTGGCTTAACGACGTTATCTCTTTGGACTGGATGAATGAATTGAGAACGGAACCGAAGAAAGAACGGGCGAGCCTTCAACCTGAGCTCCTACGAGGGGATTTTAGCGTCTCCGGCTACAAACTCCAACACCCGGACCACTGACTTTTTGTTCCTGCCGACCACTCAACTGAGCCAGGCGAGACTAACATACAGCATATACCATATACCATATACCATATACCATCGCATTGAATGTCTCTTTGGTGTAACGCTGTGTCTGTATTACATTGGTGGCAGTGACTGATTATTTTAAGACCATTAGCGCTGTACGACTGTTGGTCTTAATTACATATCGGCAGGTAGCTTTAGCGGTTAAGAGCGTTGTGCCCCAGTAACCGAAAAGTCGCTGGTTCTAATCCCCCCGAGCCGACTAGGTTGAAAAATCTGTCGACGTGCCCCTTGATGCAAGGCACTTAAACCAGTAATTGCTCCTGTAAGTCGCTCTGGATAAGAGCGTCTGCTAAATGACTGTAAAATGTAAAAAAAAATAATGAGTAAAACTGTCATGACGTTGTACCCGTTCGTTTGCCAACTGATAGCCTAGCCGCTAGCAGCCCCTGGTGGATGAAACTAGAATTTTCACATTGGTAAAAGGCATTGGGTCGGCTGTAACTCCCTAATACCTCCCCTCTTAGTTTAATAAGACCACATCATCGTCAAGACTCTGGTGAATGCAGGGGGATTTTACATTGTGATGAGTTGAACACGGAAGTGAATTTAACATTGACCTGTGGGAGATTCTCACCTCAATAACTGTGTTGAGTTTCCGTCAGCCCATTCAATGTATCTCTGTGTTGTTTTCCATGTTAATGTACTGTATCACTGTATCTGTGTTGTTTTCCACGTGTGTACTGTATCACTGTATCTGTATGTGTTTTCACTGTAATGTACTGTATCACTGTATCTGTGTTGTTTTTCCATGTTAATGTACTGTATCACTGTATCTGTTGTTTTCCATGTTAATGTACTGTATCACTGTATGTGTGTTGTTTTCCATGTTAATGTACTGTATCACTGTATCTGTGTTGTTTTCCATGTTAATGTACTGTATCACTGTATCTGTGTTGTTTTCCATGTTAATGTACTGTATCACTGTATCTGTGTTGTTTTCCATGTTAATGTACTGTATCACTGTATCTGTGTTGTTTTCCATGTTAATGTACTGTATTACTGTATCTGTGTTGTTTTCCATGTTAATGAATGTACTGTATCACTGTATCTGTGTTGTTTTCCATGTTAATGAATGTACTGTATTACATTGGTACCTGGTCTATTAAGACCACTGTAACTACCTCCATTTTCCTATTCATTTACTCCAGTAATAAAAAACCTTTAAGTTTATCTTTTTTTTAATTTTTTTGCATTGAAGTCCCTAAACGAGTGATTGTTTTTCTTGAAGTCTGAGAAGTCGAAAGACCTTTCAGAATGAGAATATGGTGACTGACTGCTGATTGAGGCTACTGTTGATTTAATGGTATAACGGTTAATGGTAACCACGGTAGAGTTAATGAAAGGGACCTCTACATTAAACTTCATGGTGCCCCCCTACTTGATTAATTTGGATAGGATAACCTAAAATGAATTACGATAAATTAGATCGATAAATTTTTCCAATAATTAATCAATAAATGATCTTGAGTATCCATATCCAAAGTCAAAGCAAGACAGTCAAGCAGGAATTCAGTAGTAGAGGAACATTCTGTTGAATCGTAAAGTAAGTGAGGAAGAGGTGGAAAAAAGTATTATTGTCGATCAACAATGACAAGCCACCGGGGTCTGACAACTTGGATGGAAAATTACTGAGGATAATAGCGGACGATATTGCCACTCCTATTTGCCATATCTTCAATTTAAGCCTACTAGAAAGTGTGTGCCCTCAGGCCTGGAGGGAAGCAAAAGTAATTCCGCTACCCAAGAATAGTGAAGCCTCCTTTAGTGGCTCAAATAGCCAACCAATCAGCCTGTTACCAACCCTTAGTAAACTTTGGGGAAAAAATGGTGTTTGACCAGATAAAATGCTATTTTACAGTAAACAAATTGACAACAGACTTTCAGCACGCTTATAGGGAAGGACATTCAACAACCACAGCACTTACACAAATGACTGATGATTGGCTGAGAGAAATTGATGATAAAAAGATTGTGGGAGCTGTTTTGTTAAGACTTCAGTGCGGCTTTTGACATTATCGATCATAGTCTGCTGATGGAAAAACGTATGTGTTATGGCTTTACACTCCCTGCTATATTGTGGATAAAGAGTTACCTGTCTAACAGAACACAGAGGGTGTTCTTTAATGCAAGTCTCTCCAACAAAATTTGAGTAAATCCTTTGAGTGTCTATGTATGCGGATGACTCAACACTATACACGTCAGCTACCACAGCGACTGAAATGACTGCAACACTTAAACAAAGAGCTGCAGTTAGTTTCAGAATGGGTGGCAAGGAATAAGTTAGTCATAAATATTTCAAAAACTAAAAGCATTGTATTTGGGACAAATCATTCACTAAACCCTGAACCTCAACTAAATCTTGTAATGAATAATGTGGAAATTGAGCAAGTTGAGGTGACTAAATTGCTTGGAGTAACCCTGGATTGTAAACTGTCATGGTCAAAACATGTTGATACAACAGTAGCTAAGATGGGGAGAAGTCTGTCCATAATAAAGCGCTGCTCTACCTTCTTAACAACACTATCAACAAGGCAGGTCCTACAGGCCCTAGTTTTGTCACACCTGGACTACTGTTCTGTCATGTGGTCAGGTGCCACAAATACGGACTTAGGAAAATTGCAATTGGCTCAGAACAGGGCAGCACGGCTGGCCCTTGGATGTACACAGAGAGCAAACATTAACAATATGTATGTCAGTCTCTCCTGGCTCAAAGTGGAGGAGAGATTGACTTCATCACTACATCACTACTATTGACATGTTGAATGCACCGAGCTGTCTGTTTGAACTACTGGCACACAGCTCAGACACCCATGCATACCCCACAAGACATGCCACCAGAGGTCTCTTCACAGTCCCCAAGTCCAGAACAGACTATGGGAGGTGCACAGTACTACATAGAGCCATGACTACATGGAACTCTATTCTCTCTCTCTCTCTCTCTCTCTCTCTCTCTCTCTCTCTCTCTCTCTCTCTCTCTCTCTCTCTCTCTCTCTCTCTCTCTCTCTCTCTCTCTCTCTCTCTCTCTCTCTCTCTCTCTCTCTCTCTCTCTCATCTCTCTCTCTCTCTCTCTCTCTCTCTCTCTCTCTCTCTCTCTCTCTCTCTCTCTCTCTCTCTCTCTCTCTCTCTCTCTCTCTCTCTTCCTCTCTCTCTCCATCTTCCTCTCTCTCTGTCTCTCTCTCTCTCTCTCTCTCTCTCCTCTCTCTCTCTCTCTCTCTCTCTCTCTCTCTCTCTCTCTCTCTCTCTCTCTCTCTCTCTCTCTCTCTCTCTCTCTTTCTTTCTCTATCTCTCTAAATGGGCCTACTTTGTCACTTCAACAGCGGTTAAATCCCAGCTAAAGTCAGAAGGGAGAGAAGAGAGGAGAAGGAGGGGGGAGGGGAGGTGAAGATAGGGAGGAATGGAGGGAGGTGAATAAAGTGAAAGATAGAGAATGGAGGGATGGAAGGGTGTTGCCCTATATGTGTTCTCATGTGGGTAAATTCTCCTGGACAAAACCATTAAACATTAACTCTGGACCCATGTTTTATTGAAGAGACTTGCATTGTAAACAGACCACACGCATGTGTGTGTGTCTGCAGGCTCATTCCTAACAAAAGGAAGAAGGCCATCTCTGAGAGAAGCTCTGCTGTAGCTTCAGGCTATTTCTGTAAAGTGCCTCATTGGAGTGAGAGAGAGTGTGTGTGTGTGTGTGTGTGTGTGTGTGTGTGTGTGTGTGTGTGTGTGTGTGTGTGTGTGTGTGAGTGTGTTTTCCAGTCCTGTTAGGGCCTGCCTCATGTCCAGAGAGAGGAGGAGGGGAGAGAGGAGGAGAGGGGAGAGGAGGGGAGAGAGGAGAGAGGAGAGAGGAGAGGGAGAGGGGAGAGGGGAGAGGGGAGAGGGGAGAGAGAGGAGGAGAGAGGAGAGAGGAGAGAGGGGAGAGGAAGGAGAGGAAGGAGAGAAGAGAGAGTAGAGAGGAGAGGGGAGAGGGGAGAGAGAGGAGGGGAGAGGGGAGAGAGGAGAGAGGAGAGGGGAGAGGAAGGAGGAGAGAGGGGAGAGGGGAGAGGAGATAGGGGAGAGAGAAGACAGCGGAAAGGAGAGAGGAGAGAGGAGAGAAGAATGAGAGAAGAGGAAGGAGAGTGGAGAGAGTATAGAGGAGAGAGGAGAGGGGAGAGAGGAGAGGAGAGAGGGGAGAGGGGAGAGAGGGGAGAGGGGAGAGGGGAGAGAGGGAGAGGGGAGGGGGGAGAGGGGAGAGGAGAGAGGAGAGAGGAGAGAGGAGAGGAGAGAGGAGAGAGAGGAGGAGGAGGAGAGGAGGAGGAGAGAGGAGAGAGGAAAGAGGAGAGAGAGATGTACATATAGACATAGAGAGATGGAGACCTAAAGGCAGTCCTGAAATAAAAGGCCTGTAAAAGACTGTACTGCCTGGAGGGGACTGACACTCAGAACATTACGGCGGTGTAGCTACTACTTTGGGTTTTAATGATCCGCTGAGGGTCTAATGTCTCCAGACTCTCCACCCACACACTGTCCTCAGAGGATCTACTGTCTCCACCCACACACTGTCCTCAGAGGATCTACTGTCTCCACCCACACACTGTCCTCAGAGGATCTACTGTCTCCACCCACACACTGTCCTCAGAGGATCTACTGTCTCCATCCACACACTGTCCTCAGAGGATCCACTGTCTCCACCCACACACTGTCCTCAGAGGATCTACTGTCTCCACCCACACACTGTCCTCAGAGGATCTACTGTCTCCACCCACACACTGTCCTCAGAGGATCTACTGTCTCCACCCACACACTGTCCTCAGAGGATCCACTGTCTCCACCCACACACTGTCCTCAGAGGATCTACTGTCTCCACCCACACACTGT
>JAGTTL010000201.1:55000-57500 GCA_036851935.1 Coregonus suidteri | reverse complement strand
AATGGTGTTGATGTGAGCCATGACCAGCATTTCAAAGCACTTCATGGCTACAGACTTGAGTGCTATGGATCGGTAGTCATTTAGGCAGGTTACCTTAGTGTCCTTGGGCACGGGGACTATGGTGGTCTGCTTGAAACATGTTGGTATTACAGACTCAGTCAGGGACATGTTGAAAATGTCAGTGAAGACACTTGCCAGTTGGTCAGCGCATGCTCGGAGTACACGTCCTGGTAATCCGTCTGGCCCTGCGGCCTTGTGAATGTTGACCTGCTTAAAAGTCTTACTCACATCGGCTACGGAGAGCGTGATCACACAGTCATCCGGAACAGCTGGTGCTCTCATGCATGAAAATATACACAGACCGCCACCCCTTGTCTTACGGGAGTCAGCCGTTCTATCCTGCCGATGTAGCGTTTAGCCCGCTAGCTGTATGTTATCCATGTCGTCGTTCAGACACGACTCGGTCCCGTTGGTAGGAAATCCTTGATCTTGGGTCGTCCATTTTGTTTTCCAATGATTGTACGTTGGCTAATAGGATTGATGGAAGAGGCAGATTACTCGCTCGCCGTCGGATCCTTACAAGGCACCCCGAACCTACGTCCACGATATCTCCGTCTCTTTCTCATGCGGATGACGGGGATTTGGGCCTTGTCGGGTGTCTGTAGGATATCCTTCACGTCCGACTCGCTGAAGAAAAATTGTCCAATACGAGGTGAGTAATCGCTGTCCTGATATCCAAAATCTATTTTTGGTCATAAGAGACGGTGGCAGAAACATTATGGACAGAATAAATTACAAATAACGCGAAAAAACACACATAATAGCAAAATTGTTTAGAGGGCCGTAAAACGGCAGCCATGTCCTCCGGCGCTATTTCTAGGGATGACCACATCTCTGGTCATCCCTACTGCCTCTGATCTGGCGGACTCACTAAGCACACATGCTTCATCTGTAAATGATGTCTGAGTGTTGGAGCGTGCCCCCTGGCTATCCGTCAATAAAAAATAAAATACAAATTGTGCCGTCTGATTTGCTTAATATAAGGAATTTGAAATGGTTTCTACTTTTTTTGATACTTAAAGTACATTTGAGCAATTCCATTTACTTTTGATACTTAAGTATATTTAAAACCAAATACTTTTCAGACTTTTACTCAAGTAATATTTTACTGGGTGACTTTTACTTCTACTTGAGTCATTTTCTATTAAGGTATCTTTACTTTTACTCAAGTATGACAATTTAGTACTTTTTCCTCCACTGGTTCTAGGAACGTTCTCCAACTGGTTTGGGAATATTCTCAAATAGTTCAGAGAACCATAAGAAACAAATCAAATCAAATTTTATTGGCCACATGTGCCTTAAGTTTGGGTCAGTCACAGTGGTCAGGTATTCTGCCACTATGTACTCTCCGTTTAGGGCCAAATAGCATTTTAGTTTGCTCTGTTTTTTTGTTTGTTCTTTCCAATGTGTCAAGTAATTCTCTCTTTCTCTCTCTCTCTCTCTCTCTCTCTCTCTCTCTCTCTCTCTCTCTCTCTCTCTCTCTCTCTCTCTCTCTCTCCTCTCTCTCTCTCTCTCTCTCTCTCTCTCTCTCTCTCTCTCTCTCTCTCTCTCTCTCTCTCTCTCTCTCTCTCTCTCTCTCTCTCTCTCTCTCTCTCTCATATGAATCAAATGCATATCAAATGTTTATTGGCCACATCCGCCGAATACAACAGAAATGCTTACTTACAGCCCTTACCACAGTCTCACAAAAAAAGTGTTGAGAAAAAAAATAGTAAAATAAAATAACAGTAGGGATATATATACAGGGGGGTACCGTTCAGAGTCAATCTGTCTTCTCTCTCTCTCTCTCTCCCTCTCTCTTCTCTCTCTCCATCTCTCTTCTCTCTCTCTCTCTCTCTCTCTCTCTCTCTCTCTCTCTCTCTCTCTCTCTCTCTCTCCTCTCTCTCTCTCTCTCTCTCTCTCTCTCTGTCTCTCTCTCTCTCTCTCTCTCTCTCTCTCTCTCTCTCTCTCTCTCTCTCTCTCTCTCTCTCTCTCTCTCTCTCTCTCTCTCTCTCTCTCTCTCTCTCTCTCTCTCTCTCTCTCTCTCTCTCTCTCTCTCTCTCTCTCTCTCTCTCCTCTCTCTCTCTCTCTCTCTCTCTCTCTCTCCCTCTACCTCTGCCTTGTTTTAGCGTGTTCAGGTGTGTTGGCCGCACCCAACTAATTAATCTTCATGAGTGCTTGTTTCCTTTTGAAATGGGTTCCGTTTGAATAGACTGAAAATGAACAGCTTCGTACGAGTAAAAAAAAACAACAACATGGCATGCTAGCTCCATCCTGGTGTGCGCAGTGGACTAATTCCATGGATAGAGAACAGAAGATCGTAGGTTTGAATATCGCTGACGCCGTGCCCCAATAAAAAAGAAATGTGTTTGATTAATGTGTCTGTGCTTGGAGTTCAAAGCAGTAAACCCAAACTAAGCTAGCAGTGTTATTAAAAGTCTTATTGAAAACATTCAGTGAA
>JAGTTL010000201.1:30000-42500 GCA_036851935.1 Coregonus suidteri | reverse complement strand
TAAAACAATATTTGGAATTGGATTAACTATTTTGGTAGCCTACAGCATAGAGTCTTCTCTTTTCAGCAGGAGTCGTTGCTTTCCAACCTGTGTTTTTCGCTCGATTGTATTTTGAAATGTTTTGTCTGCGTGCTGTTTTTTATTTTTCACTGACAGATTTGCGGCGCGTCCCCCGACTGTAGGCTTTCCCTTGTTATTGGGCGACGATACACAGCTAGGCTATTTAAAAAAAAGATGCTATTGATCCTCTGTGGCTAAATTATAGGCCTTCTCATAGTGTAGTTGGCTATTCTGAATGGCTTCATTTATTTCTGAACAGACAGCAGTAATTCATTTACAATTTAGTAATTTAGCAGATGCTCTTATCCAGAGCGACTTACAGTTAGTGAGTACATAAATATATATTTTTTCATACTGGCCCCCACCCCGTGGGAATCGAACCCACGACCCTGGCGTTGCAAGCGCCATTCTCTACCAGCTGAGCTACACGGGGATGTGATTCTACAAGGAAATAAACGATGAAGTGCATCGCTGGAGAGATGAGCGTTGCAGGCTCACGTCTATCAGATCAGAAAGGGAGAGAGAGAGATCATAGAAAGTGAATCTCATTCTAGTTATGTGAGAGATACTGGCGTTGGTCTCACACATGGGTTACAATGTTGCGCAGGCCATAAACCCGGGCCGGCCCAACCCAAATCAACTCATTGAATAAAAGGCCCGGGAACGAAAATCTACTTTTCCACATTACGTTTTTTTTGTTGTTGAGAATTAACGAAGAGGCAACTAGAATGATCCTTTTGATCGCTTTTATTTGAAATTTTACATTGCAGAAAGTGACAATTATTTTTCATGCCACGAGGTACCGGATCCGGCCAAATAGGTTCCGGAACAGAACAGTCCAAAATGGAGAGGTGCCGAATCCTGTTCCGGCAGGATCCGGCTCAAATTAAGCACTGCACACACACACACACACACACACCCAGACAGGCAGACATTAACACGCTAACACACGCTAACACACACGTCAACACGCTAACACGCACACGCTGGGGCCAGGGCAGTGGTGTATGGTCAGTTGTATTGATGTCTCAACTACAGGCTGCCTCATGGTTCCATTCACATGTTAAGGAAACTGTGGATGAGGCAGTATAGATGGTTCTGTTGTAAGGTGGTGGTGGTACTGGGGGGGTTCAGAGATACAAAACAACATGGCCGCCGTGGGAGGAGCTTATCAATAAATACAGAAATAAATAAAACAAAGCATGAACAATAATTTAATAAGTTAAAGGGGTTCGTCTGTACAGTGTGTCAACAGGGTGTGTGTGAGGAGTGAGTGTGGTGTTGTGTGTGTGTGTGGTGTTGTGTGTGTGTGTGTGTGTTGTGTGTGTGTGTGTGTGTGTTGTGTGTGTGTGTGTGGTGTTGTGTGTGGTGTTGTGTGTGTGTGTGTGTGGTGTTGTGTGTGTGTGTGTGGTGTGTGTGTGTGTGTGTGTGTGTGTGTGTGTGTTGTGTGTGTGTGTTGTGTGTGTGTGTGTGTGTGTGTTCTGGCAGTAACAGTTTTACACTAGATAGTATAACTGATCCTCAGCGCTGCTGGAAACAGCAACAACCACAGAGCAGACAGACACAGAGAAGCATTAAGCCTAATTCACACCCTCCGCTTCAATCCAGCGTCCGCTCCCGTCCGTGTCCGCATTCCGCACACCTCCCTTAAAAAGTGCCCTTGGAAACATGTCCTGCAGACGCAGAGACTTCGGACATATGCAGATGGGAGTGGACGTTCAAAATTGCCTAATTTTGTTCTAACGGACCCTAGCAGATGATGCGGAAGTGGGAAACTTAAATCTAGCTTTATGTGACTGACTGATTGACTGGCTGACTAATTAACTGGCTGACTGACTAACTGACTGACTGACTAACTGGCTGACTGACTGACAGACTGGCTGACTGACTGACTGACTAACTGGCTGACTAACTGACTGGCTGACTGACTGACAGACTGGCTGACTGACTGACTGACTGACTGACTGCTAACTGACTGACTGACTGACTGACTGACTGGCTGACTGACTGACTAACTGGCTGACTGACTGGCTGACTAACTGACTGACTGTCTGACTGACTGGCTAACTGACTGACTGACTGACTGACTGGCTGACTGACTGACTGACTGGCTAACTGACTGACTGACTGACTGACTGACTGACTGGCTGACTGACTGACTAACTGGCTGACTGACTGGCTGACTAACTGACTGACTGTCTGACTGACTGGCTAACTGACTGACTAACTGACTGACTGGCTAACTGACTGGCTGACTGACTGACTGGCTAACTGACTGGCTGACTAACTGACTGGCTGACTGACTGACTGACTGACTGACTGACTGGCTGACTAACTGACTGGCTGACTGACTGGCTAACTGACTGACTGACTAACTGGCTGACTGACT
Source organism: Coregonus suidteri (assembly GCA_036851935.1). Lineage (NCBI taxonomy): Eukaryota > Metazoa > Chordata > Actinopteri > Salmoniformes > Salmonidae > Coregonus > Coregonus suidteri. Next base: position 40,051 of record JAGTTL010000201.1, on the reverse strand, counting down.
GACTGGCTGACTGACTAACTGACTGACTGAGTGACTAACTGACTAACTGACTGACTGACTGACTGGCTAACTGACTGACTGACTAACTGGCTGACTGACTGACTGGCTGACTGACTAACTGACTGACTGAGTGACTAACTGACTAACTGACTGACTGACTGACTGACTGACTGGCTAACTGGCTGACTGACTGACTAACTGACTGACTGGCTGACCGACTGGCTGACTAACTAACTGACTGGCTGACTGACTGACTGACTGGCTGACTGACTGACTGACTGGCTGACTGACTGACTGACTGGCTGACTGGCTGGCTGGCTGGCTGACTGAGTGACAGATTGACTGGCTGGCTGACTGAGTGAATAACTGACTGACTGACAGAGTGACAGACTGGCTGACTGACTGACAGAGTGACAGACTGGCTGGCTGGCTGGCTGGCTGACTGAGTGACTGGCTGGCTAACTGGCTGACTGGCTGCATAAATACACTTCATATCATATAAACATACAGTAGTATTAATATTAAAGGTTATCAGTGATGCATCAACGTGGCTGAAACTAGCAGTGGGGGGGGGGTCTGGACGTCAGCTGTTGTACATTCATGGTGGGGGGGGGGGGGGGGGTGCTGTCCTGCCATGCCCCACCAGGCTGGGGTCAGGGGTCAGGGGTCATGGCAGGGTCAGGGGTTAGAGGTCGTCTAGAGCAGGACACACTTTCCCTTCTCCACCCAGGGGTTGTTCTTCATGAGTTCAGGGTTCAGGAAGGGGTCCTCTGGTACCCCGTCCTCTATCCACTTCACCATGCTGAGGAGAGAGAGAGATATACACTGTCAACACACCCCATCTACACCATGATGAGAGATACACTGTCAACACACACCCCATCAGTCAGTAGAGAGGTAGAGGTCTGTATCAGAGAGGTAGAGGTCTGTACCAGTCAGTAGAGAGGTAGAGGTCTGTATCAGTCAGTAGAGAGGTAGAGGTCTGTACCAGTCAGTAGAGAGGTAGAGGTCTGTATCAGAGAGGTAGAGGTCTGTACCAGTCAGTAGAGAGGTAGAGGTCTGTACCAGTCAGTAGAGAGGTAGAGGTCTGTACCAGTCAGTAGAGAGGTAGAGGTCTGTACCAGTCAGTAGAGAGGTAGAGGTCTGTACCAGTCAGTAGAGAGGTAGAGGTCTGTACCAGTCAGTAGAGAGGTAGAGGTCTGTATCAGTCAGTAGAGAGAGGTCTGTACCAGTCAGTAGAGGTCTGTATCAGTCAGTAGAGAGGTAGAGGTCTGTACCAGTCAGTAGAGAGGTAGAGGTCTGTACCAGTCAGTAGAGAGGTAGAGGTCTGTACCAGTCAGTAGAGAGGTAGAGGTCTGTATCAGTCAGTCAGTAGAGAGGTAGAGGTCTGTATCAGTCAGTAGAGAGGTAGAGGTCTGTATCAGTCAGTAGAGAGGTAGAGGTCTGTATCAGTCAGTAGAGAGGTAGAGGTCTGTATCAGAGAGGTAGAGAGGTAGAGGTCTGTACCAGTCAGTAGAGAGGTAGAGAGGTGTACCAGTGTATCCAGTCAGTAGAGAGGTAGAGGTCTGTACCAGTCAGTAGAGAGGTAGAGGTCTGTATCAGTCTGTACCAGTCAGTAGAGAGGTAGAGGTCTGTACCAGTCAGTAGAGAGGGTCTGTACCAGTCAGTAGAGGTCTGTACCAGTCAGTAGAGAGGTAGAGGTCTGTACCAGTCAGTAGAGAGGTAGAGGTCTGTATCAGTCAGTAGAGAGGTAGAGGTCTGTACCAGTCAGTAGAGAGGTAGAGGTCTGTACAGTAGAGAGGTAGAGGTCAGTAGAGAGGTAGAGGTCTGTACCAGTCAGTAGAGAGGTAGAGGTCTGTAGAGAGGTAGAGGTCTGTACCAGTCAGTAGAGAGGTAGAGGTCTGTACCAGTCAGTAGAGAGGTAGAGGTCTGTACCAGTCAGTAGAGGTCTGTATCAGTCAGTAGAGAGGTAGAGGTCTGTACCAGTCAGTAGAGAGGTAGAGGTCTGTATCAGTCAGTAGAGAGGTAGAGGTCTGTATCAGAGAGGTAGAGGTCTGTATCAGTCAGTAGAGAGGTAGAGGTCTGTACCAGTCAGTAGAGAGGTAGAGGTCTGTACCAGTCAGTAGAGAGGTAGAGGTCTGTACCAGTCAGTAGAGAGAGAGGTCTGTACCAGTCAGTAGAGAGGTAGAGGTCTGTACCAGTCAGTAGAGAGTAGAGAGGTCAGTAGGTAGAGGTCTGTACCAGTCAGTAGAGAGGTAGAGGTCTGTACCAGTCAGTAGAGAGGTAGAGGTCTGTACCAGTCAGTAGAGAGGTAGAGGTCTGTACCAGTCAGTAGAGAGGTAGAGGTCTGTACCAGTCAGTAGAGAGGTAGAGGTCTGTACCAGTCAGTAGAGAGGTAGAGGTCTGTATCAGAGAGGTAGAGGTCTGTATCAGTCAGTAGAGTAGAGAGAGAGTAGAGGTCTGTAGAGTCAGTAGAGAGGTTAGAGGTCTGTATCAGTCAGTAGAGAGGTAGAGGTCTGTATCAGAGAGAGTAGAGGTCTGTAGAGTCAGTAGAGAGGTAGAGGTCTGTATCAGTCAGTAGAGAGGTAGAGGTCTGTATCAGTAGAGAGGTAGAGGTCTGTACCAGTCAGTAGAGAGGTAGAGGTCTGTATCAGTCAGTAGAGAGGTAGAGGTCTGTATCAGTCAGTAGAGAGGTAGAGGTCTGTACCAGTCAGTAGAGGTAGAGGTCTGTACCAGTCAGTAGAGAGAGTAGAGGTCTGTACAGTCAGAGGTAGAGGTCTGTCAGTAGAGGGTCTGTATCAGTCAGTAGAGAGGTAGAGGTCTGTACCAGTCAGTAGAGAGGTAGAGGTCTGTATCAGTCAGTAGAGAGGTAGAGGTCTGTATCAGTCAGTAGAGAGGTAGAGGTCTGTACCAGTCAGTAGAGAGGTAGAGGTCTGTATCAGTCAGTAGAGAGGTAGAGGTCTGTATCAGTCAGTAGAGAGGTAGAGGTCTGTACCAGTCAGTAGAGAGGTAGAGGTCTGTATCAGTCAGTAGAGAGGTAGAGGTCTGTATCAGTCAGTAGAGAGGTAGAGGTCTGTATCAGAGAGAGGTAGAGGTCTGTATCAGTCAGTAGAGAGGTAGAGGTCTGTATCAGTCAGTAGAGAGGTAGAGGTCTGTATCAGTCAGTAGAGAGGTAGAGGTCTGTATCAGTAGTAGAGAGGTAGAGTGTAGAGAGGTAGAGGTCTGTACCAGTCAGAGAGTCTGTAGAGGTAGAGGTCTGTATCAGTCAGTAGAGAGGTAGAGGTCTGTACCAGTCAGTAGAGAGGTAGAGGTCTGTATCAGTCAGTAGAGAGGTAGAGGTCTGTACCAGTCAGTAGAGAGGTAGAGGTCTGTACCAGTCAGTAGAGAGGTAGAGGTCTGTAGTCAGTAGGGTAGAGGTCTGTATCAGTCAGTAGAGAGGTAGAGGTCTGTAGTCAGGTAGAGGTCTGTACCAGTCAGTAGAGAGGTAGAGGTCTGTATCAGAGAGGTAGAGGTCTGTATCAGTCAGTAGAGAGGTAGAGGTCTGTACAGTCAGTAGAGAGGTAGAGGTCTGTATCAGTCAGTAGAGAGGTAGAGGTCTGTACCAGTCAGTAGAGAGGTCAGGTCAGTATCAGAGGAGAGAGGTCTGTATCAGTCAGTAGAGAGGTAGAGGTCTGTATCAGTCAGTAGAGAGGTAGAGGTCTGTACCAGTCAGTAGAGAGGTAGAGGTCTGTATCAGTCAGTAGAGAGGTAGAGGTCTGTATCAGTCAGTAGAGAGGTAGAGGTCTGTACCAGTCAGTAGAGAGGTAGAGGTCTGTATCAGTAGAGGTCTGTATCAGTCAGTAGAGAGGTAGAGGTCTGTACCAGTCAGGTAGTAGAGGGTAGAGGTCTGTACCAGTCAGTAGAGAGGTAGAGGTCTGTACCAGTCAGTAGAGAGGTAGAGGTCTGTATCAGTCAGTAGAGAGGTAGAGGTCTGTATCAGAGAGGTAGAGGTCTGTACCAGTCAGTAGAGAGGTAGAGGTCTGTATCAGTCAGTAGAGAGGTAGAGGTCTGTATCAGTCAGTAGAGAGGTAGAGGTCTGTACCAGTCAGTAGAGAGGTAGAGGTCTGTACCAGTCAGTAGAGAGGTAGAGGTCTGTACCAGTCAGTAGAGAGGTAGAGGTCTGTATCAGTCAGTAGAGAGGTAGAGGTCTGTATCAGTCAGTAGAGAGGTAGAGGTCTGTACCAGTCAGTAGAGGTCTGTATCAGTCAGTAGAGAGGTAGAGGTCTGTATCAGTCAGTAGAGAGGTAGAGGTCTGTACCAGTCAGTAGAGAGGTAGAGGTCTGTACAGTCAGTAGAGAGGTAGAGGTCTGTATCAGTCAGTAGAGAGGTAGAGGTCTGTATCAGTCAGTAGAGAGAGAGGTAGAGGTCTGTACCAGTCAGTAGAGAGGTAGAGGTCTGTACCAGTCAGTAGAGAGGTAGAGGTCTGTATCAGTAGAGGTCTGTACAGTCAGTATCAGAGAGAGGTAGAGGTCTGTATCAGTCAGTAGAGAGGTAGAGGTCTGTAGTCAGTAGAGAGGTAGAGGTCTGTACCAGTCAGTCAGTAGAGAGTAGAGGTCTGTACCAGTCAGTAGAGAGGTAGAGGTCTGTATCAGTCAGTAGAGAGGTAGAGGTCTGTACCAGTCAGTAGAGAGGTAGAGGTCTGTACCAGTCAGTAGAGAGGTAGAGGTCTGTACCAGTCAGTAGAGAGGTAGAGGTCTGTATCAGTCAGTAGAGAGGTAGAGGTCTGTACCAGTCAGTAGAGAGGTAGAGGTCTGTCAGTAGAGAGGTAGAGGTCTGTACCAGTCAGTAGAGAGGTAGAGGTCTGTATCAGTCAGTAGAGAGGTAGAGGTCTGTATCAGTCAGTAGAGAGGTAGAGGTCTGTACCAGTCAGTAGAGAGGTAGAGGTCTGTACCAGTCAGTAGAGAGGTAGAGGTCTGTACCAGTCAGTAGAGAGGTAGAGGTCTGTATCAGTCAGTAGAGAGTAGAGGTCTGTATCAGTCAGTAGAGAGGTAGAGGTCTGTAGAGAGGTAGAGGTCTGTACAGTCAGTAGAGAGGTAGAGGTCTGTATCAGTCAGTAGAGAGAGGTAGAGGTCTGTATCAGTCAGTAGAGAGGTAGAGGTCTGTATCAGTCAGTAGAGAGGTAGAGGTCTGTACCAGTCAGTAGAGAGGTAGAGGTCTGTACCAGTCAGTAGAGAGGTAGAGGTAGAGGTCTGTATCAGTCAGTAGAGAGGTAGAGGTCTGTATCAGTCAGTAGAGAGGTAGAGGTCTGTATCAGTCAGTAGAGAGGTAGAGGTCTGTACCAGTCAGTAGAGAGGTAGAGGTCTGTACCAGTCAGTAGAGAGGTAGAGGTCTGTAGCAGAGAGGTAGAGGTCTGTACCAGTCAGTAGAGAGGTAGAGGTCTGTACCAGTCAGTAGAGAGGTAGAGGTCTGTACCAGTCAGTAGAGAGGTAGAGGTCTGTACCAGTCAGTAGAGAGGTAGAGGTCTGTATCAGTCAGTAGAGAGGTAGAGGTCTGTACCAGAGAGGTAGAGGTCTGTACCAGTCAGTAGAGAGGTAGAGGTCTGTATCAGTAGAGGTCTGTACCAGTCAGTAGAGAGGTAGAGGTCTGTACCAGTCAGTAGAGAGGTAGAGGTCAGTAGAGAGGTAGAGGTCTGTACCAGTCAGTAGAGAGGTAGAGGTAGTAGAGAGGTAGAGGTCTGTATCAGTCAGTAGAGAGGTAGAGGTCTGTACCAGTCAGTAGAGAGGTAGAGGTCTGTATCAGTCAGTAGAGAGGTAGAGGTCTGTATCAGAGAGGTAGAGGTCTGTATCAGTCAGTAGAGAGGTAGAGGTCTGTATCAGTCAGTAGAGAGGTAGAGGTCTGTATCAGTCAGTAGAGAGGTAGAGGTCTGTACCAGTCAGTAGAGAGGTAGAGGTCTGTACCAGTCAGTAGAGAGGTAGAGGTCTGTACCAGTCAGTAGAGAGGTAGAGGTCTGTATCAGTCAGTAGAGAGGTAGAGGTCTGTATCAGTCAGTAGAGAGGTAGAGGTCTGTACCAGTCAGTAGAGAGGTAGAGGTCTGTATCAGTCAGTAGAGAGGTAGAGGTCTGTATCAGAGAGGTAGAGGTCTGTACCAGTCAGTAGAGAGGTAGAGGTCTGTACCAGTCAGTAGAGAGGTAGAGGTCTGTATCAGTCAGTAGAGAGGTAGAGGTCTGTACCAGTCAGTAGAGAGGTAGAGGTCTGTATCAGTCAGTAGAGAGGTAGAGGTCTGTACCAGAGTAGAGAGGTAGAGAGGTCTGTATCAGTCAGTAGAGAGGTAGAGGTCTGTACCAGAGAGGTAGAGGTCTGTACCAGTCAGTAGAGAGGTAGAGGTCTGTATCAGTCAGTAGAGAGGTAGAGGTCTGTACCAGTCAGTAGAGAGGTAGAGGTATCAGTCAGAGGTCTGTACCAGTCAGTAGAGAGGTAGAGGTCTGTACCAGTCAGTAGAGAGGTAGAGGTCTGTATCAGTCAGTAGAGAGGTAGAGGTCTGTACCAGTCAGTAGAGAGGTAGAGGTCTGTATCAGTCAGTAGAGAGGTAGAGGTCTGTATCAGTCAGTAGAGAGGTAGAGGTCTGTAATCAGTCAGTAGAGAGGTAGAGGTCTGTACAGTCAGTAGAGAGGTAGAGGTCTGTACCAGTCAGTAGAGAGGTAGAGGTCTGTATCAGTCAGTAGAGAGGTAGAGGTCTGTACCAGTCAGTAGAGAGGTAGAGGTCTGTACCAGTCAGTAGAGAGGTAGAGGTCTGTATCAGTCAGTAGAGAGGTAGAGGTCTGTATCAGTCAGTAGAGAGGTAGAGGTCTGTATCAGTCAGTAGAGAGGTAGAGGTCTGTACCAGTCAGTAGAGAGGTAGAGGTCTGTATCAGTCAGTAGAGAGTCAGTAGAGAGGTAGAGGTCTGTATCAGTCAGTAGAGAGGTAGAGGTCTGTATCAGTCAGTAGGTAGAGGTAGAGGTAGAGGTCTGTACCAGTCAGTAGAGAGGTAGAGGTCTGTACCAGTCAGTAGAGAGGTAGAGGTCTGTATCAGTCAGTAGAGAGGTAGAGGTCTGTATCAGAGAGGTAGAGGTCTGTATCAGAGAGGTAGAGGTCTGTATCAGAGAGGTAGAGGTCTGTACCAGTCAGTAGAGAGGTAGAGGTCTGTAGAGGTCTGTGTATCAGTCAGTAGAGAGGTAGAGGTCTGTATCAGTCAGTAGAGAGGTAGAGAGGTAGAGAGTCAGTCAGTAGAGAGGTAGAGGTCTGTATCAGTCAGTAGAGAGGTAGAGGTCTGTATCAGAGAGGTAGAGGTCTGTATCAGAGAGGAGAGGTAGAGGTCTGTATCAGTCAGTAGAGAGGTAGAGGTCTGTACCAGTCAGTAGAGAGGTAGAGGTCTGTACCAGTCAGTAGAGAGGTAGAGGTCTGTACCAGTCAGTAGAGAGGTAGAGGTCTGTATCAGAGAGGTAGAGGTCTGTACCAGTCAGTAGAGAGGTAGAGGTCTGTATCAGTCAGTAGAGAGGTAGAGGTCTGTATCAGTCAGTAGAGAGGTAGAGGTCTGTAGTCAGTAGAGAGGTAGAGGTCTGTATCAGTCAGTAGAGAGGTAGAGGTCTGTATCAGAGAGGTAGAGGTCTGTACCAGTCAGTAGAGAGGTAGAGGTCTGTACCAGTCAGTAGAGAGGTAGAGGTCTGTACCAGTCAGTAGAGAGGTAGAGGTCTGTACCAGTCAGTAGAGAGGTAGAGGTCTGTACCAGTCAGTAGAGAGGTAGAGGTCTGTATCCAGTCAGTAGAGAGGTAGAGGTCTGTATCAGTCAGTAGAGAGGTAGAGGTCTGTATCAGTCAGAGAGAGAGGTAGAGGTCTGTACCAGTCAGTAGAGAGGTAGAGGTCTGTACCAGTCAGTAGAGGTCTGTATCAGTAGAGAGGTAGAGGTCTGTACCAGTCAGTAGAGAGGTAGAGGTCTGTATCAGTCAGTAGAGAGGTAGAGGTCTGTATCAGTCAGTAGAGAGGTAGAGGTCTGTACCAGTCAGTAGAGAGGTAGAGGTCTGTATCAGTCAGTAGAGAGGTAGAGGTCTGTACCAGTCAGTAGAGAGGTAGAGGTCTGTACCAGTCAGAGAGAGAGGTCTGTAGAGTCAGTAGAGAGGTAGAGTCGTATCAGAGAGGTAGAGGTCTGTATCAGTCAGTAGAGAGGTAGAGGTCAGTAGAGAGGTAGAGGTCTGTATCAGTCAGTAGAGAGGTAGAGGTCTGTACCAGTCAGTAGAGAGGAGGTAGAGGTAGAGGTCTGTATCAGTCAGAGGTAGGTCTGTAGAGAGAGTAGAGGTCTGTATCAGTCAGAGAGGTAGAGGTCTGTATCAGTCAGTAGAGAGGTAGAGGTCTGTATCAGTCAGTAGAGAGGTAGAGGTCTGTACCAGTCAGTAGTCTGTATCAGTAGTAGAGAGGTAGAGGTCTGTACCAGTCAGTAGAGAGGTAGAGGTATCAGAGTAGAGGTCAGTCAGTAGAGAGGTAGAGGTCTGTACCAGTCAGTAGAGAGGTAGGTCTGTAGTCAGTAGAGAGGTAGAGGTCAGTCAGTAGAGAGGTAGAGGTCTGTATCAGTCAGTAGAGAGGTAGAGGTCTGTACCAGTAGAGAGGTAGAGGTCTGTACCAGTCAGTAGAGAGGTAGAGGTCTGTAGAGAGTAGAGGTCTGTACCAGTCAGTAGAGAGGTAGAGGTCTGTACCAGTCAGTAGTAGAGTGTATCAGTCAGTAGAGAGGTAGAGGTCTGTATCAGTCAGTAGTATCAGGTCTGTAGTCAGTAGAGGTAGAGGTCTGTATAGAGTAGAGAGGTAGAGGTCTGTACCAGTCAGTAGAGAGGTAGAGGTCTGAGGTAGAGGTCTGTACCAGTCAGTAGAGAGGTAGAGGTCTGTACCAGTAGAGAGGTAGAGGTCTGTACCAGTCAGTAGAGAGGTAGAGGTCTGTATCCAGTCTAGTCTGTATCAGTCAGTAGAGGTCTGTAGGTAGAGAGGTAGAGGTCTGTACCAGTCAGTAGAGAGAGGGTAGAGGTCTGTATCAGTCAGTAGAGAGGTAGAGTCTGTAGAGTCAGTAGAGGTCTGTATCAGTCAGTAGAGAGGTAGAGGTCTGTATCAGTCAGTAGAGAGGTAGAGGTCTGTATCAGTCAGTAGAGAGGTAGAGGTCTGTACCAGTCAGTAGAGAGGTAGAGGTCTGTACCAGTCAGTAGAGAGGTAGAGGTCTGTATCAGAGAGGTAGAGGTCTGTAGAGAGGTAGTCAGTAGAGGTCTGTAGAGTCAGTAGAGAGGTAGAGGTCTGTATCAGTCAGTAGAGAGGTAGAGGTCTGTATAGTCAGTAGAGAGGTAGAGGTCTGTACCAGTCAGTAGAGGTAGAGGTCTGTATCAGTCAGTAGAGAGGTAGAGGTCTGTACCAGTCAGTAGAGAGGTAGAGGTCTGTACCAGTCAGTCAGTATCAGAGAGGTAGAGGTCTGTACCAGTCAGTAGAGAGGTAGAGGTCTGTATCAGAGAGAGAGGTAGAGGTCTGTACCAGTAGTAGAGAGGTAGTCTGTAGTAGAGAGGTAGAGGTCTGTATCAGTCAGTAGAGAGGTAGAGGTCTGTACCAGTCAGTAGAGAGGTAGAGGTCTGTACCAGAGAGGTAGAGGTCTGTACCAGTCAGTATAGAGAGGTAGAGGTAGAGTCTGTACAGTCAGTAGAGAGGTAGAGGTCTGTATCAGTCAGTAGAGAGGTAGAGGTCTGTATCAGAGAGTCAGTAGAGAGGTAGAGAGGTCTGTACCAGTCTGAGAGGTAGAGGTCTGTAGTCAGTAGAGTAGAGTAGAGGTCTGTAGAGAGGTAGAGGTCTGTACCAGTCAGTAGAGAGGTAGAGGTCTGTATCAGTCAGTAGAGAGGTAGAGGTCTGTACCAGTCAGTAGAGAGGTAGAGGTCTGTACCAGTCAGTAGAGAGGTAGAGGTCTGTATCAGTCAGTAGAGAGGTAGAGGTCTGTATCAGTCAGTAGTAGTAGAGGTCTGTATCAGTCAGTAGAGAGTTAGAGGTAGAGGTCTGTACCAGTCAGTAGAGAGGTAG
>JAGTTL010000201.1:15000-25000 GCA_036851935.1 Coregonus suidteri | reverse complement strand
GGGGGGGGGGGGGGGGTATACAGAAGATAGCCCTATTTGGTAAAAGACCAAGTCCATATTATGTCAAGAACAGCTCAAATAAGCAAAGAGAAACAACAGTCCATCATTACTTTAAGACATGATCCGGAACATTTCAAGAACTTTGAAGGTTTCTTCAAGTGCGGTCGCAAAAACCATGAAGCGCTATGATGAAACTGGCTCTCATGAGGACCGCCACAGGAAAGGAAGACCCAGAGTTACCTCTGCTGCAGAGGATAACTTCATTAGAGTTACCAGGCTCAGAAATTGCAGCCCAAATAAATGCTTCACAGAGTTTAAGTAACAGACACATCTCAACATCAACTGTTCAGAGGAGACTGTGTGAATCAGGCCTTCATGGTTGAATTGCTGCAAAGAAACCACTACTAAAGGACACCAATAAGAAGAGACTTGCTTGGACCAAGAAACACGAGCAATGGACATTAGACCAGTGGAAATGTGTCCTTTGGTCTGGAGTCCAAATTGGAGATGGTTTGGGATGAGTCGGACCGCAGAGTGAAGGAAAAGCAGCCAACAAGTGCTCAGCACATGTGGGAACTCCTTCAAGACTGTTGGAAAAGCATTCCAGGTGAAGCCGGTTGAGAGAATGCCAAGAGCGTGCAAAGCTGTCAAATACATTAGTGTCTACTTTGAGAAACAGATGCCTCACAGGTCCTCAACTGGCAGCTTCATTAAATAGTACCCGCAAAACACCAGTCTCAATGTCAACAGTGAAGAGGAGACTCCGGGATGCTGATCTTCTAGACAGAGTTGCAAAGAAAAAGCCATATCTAAGACTGCCAATAAAAAGAAAAGATTAAGATGGGCAAAAGAACACAGACACTGGACAGAGGAAGATTGGGAAAAAAAAGTGTTATGGACAGACGAATCGAAGTTTGAGGTGTTCGGATCACAAAGAAGAACATTTGTGAGATTCAGACCAAATGAAAAGATGCTGGAGGAGTGCATGATGCTATCTGTCAAGCATGGTGGAGGCAATGTGATGGTCTGGGAGTGCTTTGGTGGTGGTAAAGTGGGAGATTTGTACAGGGTAAAAGGGATCTTGAAGAAGGAAGGCTATCACTCCATTTTGCAATGCCATGCCATACCCTGTGGACGGCGCTTGATCGGAGCCAATTTCTTCCTACAACAGGACAATGACCCAAAGCACAGCTCCAAACTATGCAATAACTACACTGCTTAAAAAAATAAAGGGAACACTTAAACAACACAATGTAACTCCAAGTCAATCACACTTCTGTGAAATCAAACTGTCCACTTAGGAAGCAACACTGATTGACAATACATTTCACATGCTGTTGTGCAAATGGAATAGACAACAGGTGGAAATTATAGGCAATTAGCAAGACACCCCCAATAAAGGACTGGTTTTGCAGGTGGTGACCACAGACCACTTCTCAGTTCCTATGCTTCCTGGCTGATGTTTTGGTCACTTTTGAATGCTGGCGGTGCTTTCACTCTAGTGGTAGCATGAGACGGAGTCTACAACCCACACAAGTGGCTCAGGTAGTGCAGCTCATCCAGGATGGCACATCAATGCGAGCTGTGGCAAGAAGGTTTGCTGTGTCTGTCAGCGTAGTGTCCAGAGCATGGAGGCGCTACCAGGAGACAGGCCAGTACATCAGGAGACGTGGAGGAGGCCGTAGGAGGGCAACAACCCAGCAGCAGGACTGCTACCTCCGCCTTTGTGCAAGGAGGAGCAGGAGGAGCACTGCCAGAGCCCTGCAAAATGACCTCCAGCAGGCCACAAATGTGCATGTGTCTGCTCAAACGGTCAGAAACAGACTCCATGAGGGTGGTATGAGGGCCCGACGTCCACAGGTGGGGGTTGTGCTTACAGCCCAACACCGTGCAGGACGTTTTGGCATTTGCCAGAGAACACCAAGATTGGCAAATTCGCCACTGGCGCCCTGTGCTCTTCACAGATGAAAGCAGGTTCACACTGAGCACATGTGACAGACGTGACAGAGTCTGGAGACGCCGTGGAGAACGTTCTGCTGCCTGCAACATCCTCCAGCATGACCGGTTTGGCGGTGGGTGGCATGGTGTGGGGTGGCATTTCTTTGGGGGGCCGCACAGCCCTCCATGTGCTCGCCAGAGTTAGCCTGACTGCCATTAGGTACCGAGATGAGATCCTCAGACCCCTTGTGAGACCATATGCTGGTGCGGTTGGCCCTGGGTTCCTCCTAATGCAAGACAATGCTAGACCTCATGTGGCTGGAGTGTGTCAGCAGTTCCTGCAAGAGGAAGGCATTGATGCTATGGACTGGCCCGCCCGTTCCCCAGACCTGAATCCAATTGAGCACATCTGGGACATCATGACTCACTCCATCCACCAACGCCACGTTGCACCACAGACTGTCCAGGAGTTGGCGGATGCTTTAGTCCAGGTCTGGGAGGAGATCCCACAGGAGACCATCCGCCACCTCATCAGGAGCATTCCCAGGCGTTGTAGGGAGGTCATACAGGCACGTGGAGGCCACACACACTACTGAGCCTAATTTTGACTTGTTTTAAGGACATTACATCAAAGTTGGATCAGCTTGTAGTGTGGTTTTCCACTTTAATTTTGAGGGTGACTCCAAATCCAGACCTCCATGGGTTGATAAATTTGATGTCCATTGATAATTGTTGTGTGATTTTGTTGTCAGCACATTCAACTATGTAAAGAAAAAAGTATTTAATAAGATTATGTAATTCATTCAGATCTAGGATGTGTTATTTTAGTGTTCCCTTTATTTTTTTGAGCAGTGTATTTAGGGAAGAAGCAGTCAGCTGGTATTCTGTCTATAATGGAGTGGCCAGCACAGTCACCGGATCTCAACCCTATTGAGCTGTTGTGGGAGCAGCTTGACCGTATGGTACGTAAGAAGTGCCCATCAAGCCAATCCAACTTGTGGGAGGTGCTTCAGGAAGCATGGGGTGAAATCTCTTCAGATTACCTCAACAAATTGACAACTAGAATGCCAAAGGTCTGCAAGTGTCACGCCCTGGCTCTGGGGACTCTTTAATGTTGAGCCAGGGTGTGTAGGTTCTATGTTATAGTTTTCTATGTTTTGTTCTAGATCATTTATATCTGTGTTGGCCAGGGTGGTTCCCAATCAGAGACAGCTGTAGCTCGTTGTCTCTGATTGGGGACCATACTTAGGCAGCCTGTTGGCACCAGTTATTTTGTGGGATCTTGTTCCGTTAAGGTTTGTGTTATTAACCTAGGACTTCACGTATCGTTTGTTTATTGTTTTGGTTCGTGTGGTGTACTCAATAACGAATGTACGCTTATCACGCTGCGCCTTGGTCCGCATCTGTCGACGATCGTGACAGAAGATCCCACCTCGACTGGATCAAGCAGCGTGACGAGGAGAGAGGATGGACTTGGGAGGAGAGGAGAGAGAGTCTGGCGAGAGGGATGGAGGCCATGATCACGGGGGAGAGACAAGCCCAATAATTTTTTAGGGGGGGCTCACGCCGTGGACGACGAGGCAGCAGGAGGCCGCGATAGAGCGGTTCAGCCGGTTAGCAGAGGAGGCCGCCAGATTAAGGGGGTCATTGGTGCAGAGGGGGCAGAAGGAGAGTGTAGAGGCACGGCGAGAGGAGCTGGTTAGGCAGCAGAAGGAGCGGGGGTTAATGAAGGAACCCAGTCCCGCTCCTCGCACCAAGCAAGTGGTGTGTGTCGCCAGTCAGGTCTGGCCCGTTCCACCCCCCCGCACCAAGCCAGTGGTGCGCGTCGTCAGCCCAGTCCGGCCCGTTCCTGCTCCCCGCACCAAGCCAGTGGTGCGCGTCGTCAGCCCGGCACGGCCCGTTCCTGCTCCCCGCACCAAGCCAGTGGTGCGCGTCGTCAGCCCGGCACGGCCCGTTCCTGCTCCCCGCACCAAGCCAGTGGTGCGCGTCGTCAGCCCAGTCCGGCCCGTTCCTGCTCCCCGCACCAGGCCAGTGGTGCGCGTCGTCAGCCCAGTCCGGCCCGTTCGTTCCTGCTCCCCGCACCAAGCCAGTGGTGCGCGTCATCAGCCCAGTCCGGCCCGTTCCTGCTCCCCGCACCAGGCCAGTGATGCGCGTCGTTAGCCCAGTCCGGCCCGTTCCTGTTCCCCGCACCAAGCCAGTGGTGCGCGTCGTCGGCCCCGTTCCTGCTCCCCGCACCAAGCCAGTGGTGCGCGTCGTCAGCCCGGCACGGCCCGTTCCTGCTCCCCGCACCAAGCCAGTGGTGCGCGTCGTCAGCCCAGTCCGGCCCGTTCCTGCTCCCCGCACCAGGCCAGTTGTGCGCGTCGTCAGCCCAGTCCGGCCCGTTCCTGCTCCCCGCACCAAGCCAGTGGTGCGCGTCATCAGGCCAGTCCGGCCCGTTCCTGCTCCCCGCACCAGGCCAGTGGTGCGCGTCGTTAACCCAGTCCGGCCCGTTCCTGTTCCCCACCCAACCCAGTGGTGCGCGTCGTCGGCCCGTTCCTGCTCCCCGCACCAAGCCAGTGGTGCGCGTCGTCAGCCCGGTCCGGCCCGTTCCTGCTCCCCGCACCAAGCCAGTGGTGCGCGTCGTCAGCCCAGTCCGGCCCGTTCCTGCTCCCCGCACCAGGCCAGTGGTGCGCGTCGTCAGCCCAGTCCGTCCCCGTTCCTGCTCCCCGCACCAAGCCAGTGGTGCGCGTCATCAGCCCAGTCCGGCCCGTTCCTGCTCCCCGCACCAGGCCAGTGGTGCGCGTCGTTAGCCCAGTCCGGCCCGTTCCTGTTCCCGCACCAAGCCAGTGGTGCGCGTCGTCGTCGGCCCGTTCCTGCTCCCCGCACCAAGCCAGTGGTGCGCGTCGTCAGCCCAGTCCGGGCCCGTCCCTGCTCCCCGCACCAAGCCATTGGTGCGCGTCGTCAGACCGGCACGGCCCGTGCCTGTTCCACCGGTGTCTGGTCCGGCACCGGTCAGCTGCTCCACTCCGGAGCCTGAGCAATCCGCTCCACCGGGGTCCGGTCCAGCTCCAGTCAGCGGTGCCAGACCAGACAAGGGCGCAACGGGGAGGTGGGGAGAAAGTGGTGGTCACGCCCGGAGCCGGATCCGCCTCCGAGGCGGAATGCCCACCCGGCCCCTACCCTCTTGTGTTTGTGTGGCGCGGTCGCAGTCCGGGGGGGGGGTACTGTCACGCCCTGGCTCTGGGGACTCTTTAATGTTGAGCCAGGGTGTGGAGGTTCTATGTTATAGTTTTCTATGTTTTGTTTTAGATCATTTATATCTGTGTTGGCCAGGGTGGTTCCCAATCAGAGACAGCTGTAGCTCGTTGTCTCTGATTGGGGACCATACTTAGGCAGCCTGTTGGCACCAGTTATTTTGTGGGATCTTGTTCCGTTAAGGTTTGTGTTATTAACCTAGGACTTCACGTATCGTTTGTTTATTGTTTTGGTTCGTGTGGTGTACTCAATAACGAATGTACGCTTATCACGCTGCGCCTTGGTCCGCATCTGTCGACGATCGTGACAGCAAGGCTGTAATTGCTGCAAATGGAGGATTATTTGACGAAAGCAAAGTTTGAAGGACACAATTATTATTTCAATTAAAAATCATTATTTCTAACCTTGTCAATGACTACATTTCCTATGCATTTTGCTATATTTCCTATTCAAACTCATTTCATGTATGTTTTCATGGAAAACAAGGACATTTCTAAGTGACCCCAAACTTTTGAATGGAAGTGTATATATACAGCTCTGGAAAAAATTAAGAGACCACTGCAAATATTTCTTAAATCAGCATCTCTACATGTATGACAGCCATTCCATTCCAGTGTCTGTTGAATTCCAACACAGGCACACCTCATTCTACTGAATTAGGTACTGATTAGGTGACTATCCTCTTGCAATAGGACCAGCTGGATGGCAAAAACAGTGCTAATAGTACCTCAAAAGTAATATTAATCAAAAAATAACTATTGACCATGCCAAAAGAGTTGAAAAGGAAAGTTTTGAGTGAGGAAAAGAAGGGTTCAATTCTGGCTTTACTGGCCGAGGGATACAGTGAGCGTCAGGTTGCTTCCATCCTTAAAATGTCAAAGACGGCGGTTCATAAGAACAAGGTCAAGCAGCAGACATTGGGGACAACAAAGCTACAGTCCGGCAGAGGGTCGAAAACGACTCTCTACTGACCGGGATGACCGCCAACTCATTCGAATGTCACTCAACAACCGTAGGATGACATCAAGTGACCTATAAATAGAATGGCAAACGGCAGCTGAAAGTGCGCGGCGAGGACGGTTCGAAACAGGCTCCTAGGGGCAGGGCTGAAGTCGTGCAAAGCTAGAAAAAAGCCCTTCATCAATGAGAAGCAAAGAAGAGCCAGGCTGAGGTTTGCAAAAGACCATTAGGATTGGGCCGTAGAGGACTGGAGTAAGGTCATCTTTTCTGATGAGTCCAATTTTCAGTTTTGCCCAACACCTGGTCGTCTAATGGTTAGACAGAGACCTGGAGAGGCCTACAAGCCACAGTGTCTCGCACCCACTGTGAAATTTGGTGGAGGATTGGTGATGATCTGGGGGTGCTTCAGCAAGGCTGGAATCTGGCAGATATGTCTTTGTGAAGGACGCATGAATCAAGCCACGTACAAGGTTGTCCTGGAAGAAAACTTGCTTCCTTTTGCTCTGACATTGTTCCCCAACTCTGAGGATTAGTTTTTCCAGCAGGACAATGCGCCATGCCACACAGCCAGGTCAATCAAGGTGTGGATGGAGGACCACCAGATCAAGACCCTGTCATGGCCAGCCCAATCTCCAGACCTGAACCCCATTGAAAACTTCTGGAATGTGATCAAGAGGAAGATGGATGGTCAAAAGCCATCAAACAAAGCCGAGCTGTTTGAATTTTTGCGCCAGGAGTGGCATAAAGTCACCCAACATCAATGTGAAAGACTGGTGGAGAGCATGCCAAGACGCATGAAAGCTGTATTTGAAAATCAGGGTTATTCACCAAATATTGATTTCTGAACTCTTCCTTAGTTAAAACATTAGTATTGTGTTGTTTAAAAATGAACATTAACTTATTTTTTGTTATTTTGACCAGTTGTCATTTTCTGCAAATAAATGCTCTAAATGACAATATTTTTATTTGGAATTTGGGAGAAATGTTGTCAGTAGTTTATAAAATAAACAAAAATGTTAATTTCACCCAAACACATACCTATAAATAGTAAAACCAGAGAAACTTATATTTTTGCAGTGGTCTCTTAATTTTTTCCAGAGCTGTATACAGTGGGGGAAAAAAGTATTTAGTCAGCCACCAATTGTGCAAGTTCTCCCACTTAAAAAGATGAGAGAGGCCTGTAATTTCATCATAGGTACACATCAACTATGACAGACAATATGAGAAAAAAAATCCAGAAAATCACATTGTAGGATTTTTAATGAATTTATTTGCAAATTATGGTGGAAAATAAGTATTTGGTCAATAACAAAAGTTTCTCAATACTTTGTTATATACCCTTTGTTGGCAATGACACAGGTCAAACGTTTTCTGTAAGTCTTCACAAGGTTTTCACACACTGTTGCTGGTATTTTGGCACATTCCTCCATGCAGATCTCCTCTAGAGCAGTGATGTTTTGGGACTGTCGCTGGGCAACACAGACTTTCAACTCCCTCCAAAGATTTTCTATGGGGTTGAGATCTGGAGACTGGCTAGGCCACTCCAGGACCTTGAAATGCTTCTTACGAAGCCACTCCTTCGTTGCCCGGGCGGTGTGTTTGGGATCATTGTCATGCTGAAAGACCCAGCCACGTTTCATCTTCAATGCCCTTGCTGATGGAAGGAGGTTTTCACTCAAAATCTCACGATACATGGCCCCATTCATTCTTTCCTTTACACAGATCAGTCGTCCTGGTCCCTTTGCAGAAAAACAGCCCCAAAGCATGATGTTTCCACCCCCATGCTTCACAGTAGGTATGGTGTTCTTTGGATGCAACTCAGCATTCTTTGTCCTCCAAACACGACGAGTTGAGTTTTTACCAAAAAGTTATATTTTGGTTTCATCTGACCATATGACATTCTCCCAATCCTCTTCTGGATCATCCAAATGCACTCTAGCAAACTTCAGACGGGCCTGGACATGTACTGGCTTAAGCAGGGGGACACGTCTGGCACTGCAGGATTTGAGTCCCTGGCGGCGTAGTGTGTTACTGATGGTATGCTTTGTTACTTTGGTCCCAGCTCTCTGCAGGTCATTCACTAGATCCCCCCGTGTGGTTCTGGGATTTTTCTTGTGATCATTTTGACCCCACGGGGTGAGATCTTGCGTGGAGCCCCAGATCGAGGGAGATTATCAGTGGTCTTGTATGTCTTCCATTTCCTAATAATTGCTCCCACAGTTGATTTCTTCAAACCAAGCTGCTTACCTATTGCAGATTCAGTCTTCCCAGCCTGGTGCAGGTCTACAATTTTGTTTCTGGTGTCCTTTGTCAGCTCTTTGGTCTTGGCCATAGTGGAGTTTGGAGTGTGACTGTTTGAGGTTGTGGACAGGTGTATTTTATACTGATAACAAGTTCAAACAGGTGCCATTAATACAGGTAACGAGTGGAGGACAGAGGAGCCTCTTAAAGAAGAAGTTACAGGTCTGTGAGAGCCAGAAATCTTGCTTGTTTGTAGGTGACCAAATACTTATTTTCCACCATAATTTGCAAATAAATTCATAAAAATACAATGTGATTTTCATATGTCTGTCATAGTTGACGTGTACCTATGATGAAAATTACAGGCCTCTCTCATCTTTTTAAGTGGGAGAACTTGCACAATTGGTGGCTGACTAAATACTTTTTTTCCCCACTGTATATATATATATGTATATATATATATATATTTGCGCCCATCTCAGTGAACTAATCCATTGCGGAGGCCTAGACTAAAAGCCAATTGATGCTTGATCTGAAAATGTGGTCGGAGGCTCCATATGGAGGGTGTGACGCAATTAGGAGCCTCCAGAGGCAAATCGAGCTCTGTACCGCATCGCCCTGCGCCTCCCAAATGTTGTAACAATGCATTGACATGATTGGTTGACGGTAGTTGGGGGCGGTACATCCTGTATAAACGCAAATTCACTTCCTTGACAACAGCTCTGCGCTGCTCCGTGAAGCGAAAGAAGTATGAATACCCTGACTTCTGCAGAGGCCGTTATTTACATTTTAGTCATTTAGCAGACGCTCTTATCCAGAGCAATTAGGGTTAAGTGCCTTGCTCAAGGGCACATCGACAGATTTTTCACCTAGTCGGCTCAGGGATTAGAACCAGCGACCTTTCGTTTACTGGGCACAACGCTCTTACCCACTAAGCTACCTGCCGCCCCATCACCGTAAAGGCTGCACGGCCGATGCAGACTTCTCTCTCCAGAATGCTCTCTCTCTCTCCCGGCCAAATTTGTGCACTTTTATTTTTCATGACTTCATTGTGTGAATTGTTTGCGTTTGATTGTTAGTGTATATCACTTCCCCCATTACATATATCACCAGTAGTACATTTACCGTTAATTCCTACAATGTCTAATCTACAATGTTTGTTTGGTTATGGTCATTTCTGTTAATGCGTCATTATTCCAGTTTTACCGTTGTCATTGTCGGATGTGGACACGTTGTTTGCAGAGCGCACAACCTTATGCTACACTTGTGAGAAAAAGTTTTGGTTTATTTCATTACATTTATGAGTTTTGTCAATTCAATGTAGTCATTGTCTTTTGTTTGGAGCGCTGCTGTCAATGTTGAGTAAAGGACACGCGCACCTGATTACGCATAGAAGTATATCGGCCTGTAAGCTACCTGTCCTGCACGCAAATGGAGGCATATAAATGTGCCCATTTGGGGATCTGATAGTATTTCTGATTGGCTTAACGCACCACCACTAATGACCTGTGGAGCTACTCAAAGTAATGTTTTCTTCACATCAAACAGCAAAGCAAACGAAGTCTGTTTTAGAATCCGTTGAGAATGACAATAGTTCCTCAATGTATTTTGGAAAAATCCTTCCAGC
>JAGTTL010000201.1:0-5000 GCA_036851935.1 Coregonus suidteri | reverse complement strand
GAGGGAGGGAAGGAGAGGAGAGAGAGAGGTCTATAAGTTTTATCCCCCTGTCAGCAGTGTAGATAGTTTTACATAGGACCCAGACAGACTGATGATTGATGCGACTCAGACTGACTACACAGCAAATTGGCCAGTACTTATTTTTCAATGTAACATTTCTAGTGTTGATTCAGGAGTTAAATTCACTCTGTAAGAGTGAAATGAACACTCGGAGTGGTTTAAAAATAACCACTACAACCATCGTCATTATATTTCCCAGCATGCTCTACTGCAGGTTGGTTTTGTCTGATTGTTTTTAATATAGACGTGTTTTTTCATGTCCATTGATTGATTAATCTGATGCTACACAAAGATAAAGAACATACATGTTTCTAAACTAATCCAATCAGTTAGTTCGATTTATTGCACCTGTTACTGAAATGGTTGTTCCGGTTTAAATGGTTTAGGTAGGTTTTTTTTTATGAAGTCTGCTAACCCTGAAAGTCATTCTGAATGCAACGAGGAGTTTCCTAACACAACTGTGTCAGGGTAAAACAAGGCCATCAACCAGGCCAATAAGTAAGACCTTCTGATGTACTGTATGTCATGTGTTGTCGTAGGTTAATTTAACAATGATAACATTCGCCCAGGAACTCACTTGGTGAAAGCCCACAGGCCTTTAAAAAAGGTAAGAAACATCCATATCTTTGTCACTAATGAATACAGCCCATGGGGGGAGGGGGGGGGAGGTGTTTAAACTCTACAATTTACTCAAAAAGAAAAAGGCACCCTGGGAAATATGCAAATTAGGACTTTTATCAGAATACGGTGTTAAAACACCCCCCCAAAAAAATGATTTACTGTAAAACTACAGGTGTTAATGTCTCACACTGAGAAAGTTGAACAGAGTGAACACTAGCGAAGCGAGGAGTCCAGTTTTACTCTAAATCAACTGTGGTGTTTTTAACTGTCAGTTGTTGCTCTGCAGTAGAGTTTTACAAAACACCACAATCCAGTTATTTTCAACGCTTACAGCGTTAAATTGGGGGGGGGGGAGAGCGCCGCGACACTTTTCAAAAGTGTTATTTTAACACCGGTACGGCGGGACTGATATTTTCACTGATGCACTTTTTCAGAGTTGAAAAATACACCATTGATTTTTTTTGGGTTGTGTATCTGTCACCACCACCGACCGACTGACTTTGTCTGTCCTGTCAATAGTCATTACGTCTGTAGTGTGAGGGTGATGTCCTCTTTTTCTGTCTGATAACTGACGCTAACCGTTGGAGCGTCTGGACGCTGGGGGGGGGGGGTTTAGAGGTTTAGACAGAGAACACACACACACACACACACACACACACACACACACACACACACACACACACACACACACACACACACACACACACACACACACACACACACACACACACACAGACAGACACACAGACACACACACACACACACACACAGACACACACACACACAACACACACACACACACACACACACACACACACACACACACACACACACACACACACACACACATAGACACATACACACACACAGACACACACACACAGACACACACACACACACACACACACAGACACACACAGACAGACACACAGACAGACACACACACACACACACACACACACACACACACACACACACACACACAGACAGACACACACACACACACACACACACACACACACACACACACACACACACACACACACACACACACACACACACACACACACACACACAGACACATACACACACACACACACACAGACACACACACACACACAGACACACACACACAGACACACACACACACACACAGACAGACACACACAGACACACACACACACACCACAGACACACACACACACACACACACACAGACACACACACAGACACACACACACACACACACACACACACACACACACACACACACACAGACACACACACACACACACACACACACAGACAGACACACACAGACAGACACACACAGACAGACACACACAGACACACACACAGACAGACACACACACACACACACACACACACACACACACACACACACACACACACACACACAGACAGACACACACAGACACACACAGACAGACACACACACACAGACACACACACAGACACACACACACACACATACACACACACACACACACACACACACACACACACACACAGACACAGACACACACAGACACACACACACACACACACACACACACACACAGACAGACACACACACACAGACACACAGGAACAATCATCATGATGTAGCCTGTAACAATGTTGTAGCGATCAATTAGGGATCAATAATGGTCTGAGCGGGGGGGGGGATGTGAATGTGCAGCCAGTTGACCCGTGATCCAGGTCAGTATTCCACGTCCATCTATGTCTGAGGACGTCGGAAGATGACGTGGGAAACCGGCCACTAGGGGGCAACGGTGAGCTGTAGGTTTTGTATTTGCTAGGGCACCGTGGAGGGGCTTATGCATCTGCCGCTGATTCCAAAGGTTGCAAGTTCAAATCCAGGGATAGAAAGTTTTTATTTTTTTTATTTTTTGTTTTAATCCCAAACCTTAACCCTTACCTAACCATTCAGAGTTAATGGCCCAGCTGGCTCACTTGGTAGATCATGCCATTTGCAATGCCAGGGTTGTGGGTTCGATTCCCACAGGGGACCAGTATAAAAATGTACGCACTCACTTACTGTAAATCGCTCTCTGGAAAAATTTTAACTTAATCCTAACCTTAAAAATTCATAATAAAAAACCTTTAACACTTCAAAATGTGGCTTTTTGCAATAACTTCGACATTTTTACATTTGAGCAACATGGATGCACGTCTAAATTCTGACGTGAGACTGTTGAGAGCTTGTTGGAATGTGTTTCTTGTTGCTGCGGTTTGTGACGCGGCCTGATAACTGAAGAGGAACACCGGGAGGCGCGTTCTATCGTTCTAAAGCGAAACATCAGCATCCATCTAACCGGGTCGGGTAAGGCGAGGTGAGGAGGAGGAGAGAGGAGGAGGAGGAGGAGGAGGAGGAGAGAGAGGGAGGAGGAGGAGGAGAGAGGAGGAGGAAAAGAGGAGTATTCCAAGTTTTATGTAACGTCCTCGGTTTCATCTCTCCGTGCTGAGGGTGTGAGGGATGGAGGCGGGAGGAGTGAGAAACTGAAGTGGTGTAATTTCCACCCAAAACTCCCCTCGTTCATAGATCTATCATATGGGATCTTCTTCTGTGTGATCTGGAGGTCTGACTATAAACAAATCTGTCTGCACATACCATGACAAAACAAAACAAAACCCCATCTGATATACAAAGGCAGTGAAATCACAAGTGACCGTTAAATCGTGCTCTCATGCACCTTTACTACCGGTTTTACTCACACCGCTTACCTCACTGATTTTTGCCGGTGGTGGCTTGTTGCTCTTTCGCGGTCAGACCGGCTCCGTTTTGTAGTCTACCGGCGTCGTTATTCGGTAAGGTGAAAGACGGGGTTCCCTCTGTTTTTCCTAAAATACCGGGAAGAAGTGCCCGCGACTTGTGGTCCGCGTCAAGTGGTTTTTCTGTTGTGTTCTCACTGCGCACCACCAGTTCTCTCTCTCTCTCCGTCCAAATGGACAACTGGACCGATGTGACGGCTTAAATCCGCAGTCTGAAGTATAGGCTACCAGCGATGACGGGGGGGTTGAGCACTAGATAGTCCTCTTTCCTTCTCCCGGTTTTGTCCGTCCGTCGGTCGGTCAGTCCGTTACTAGAGAGCGGCGGGGCCGGTTACCAGTTGGGTTGTCGGGCGGTGCTCTCTCTGCAGAGGCGGGGAGATGCTGAGGAAGTTACGGTACCGGGGAATGGCGGGGATAAGTCGCGCGCTGGCTGTTCACTCCCTGCTGCTGCTTAGCCGAGCTTCAATGTGTGTGTGTGTGTGTATGTGTGTGTGTTTAAAGTGGTGTGTGTGTGTGTGTGTGTGTTTAAAGTGTGTGTGCCGTGGGTGTGTGTCCCCGAGGATGCGTTAGTTAGGTGAGGCGAGAGAACCAGTCAGGAGAGAGGCGAGAGCTTGTTCCGTAAACTCTCTCTTTTTACCGTGTTGACTGTGGAGGGATGGAGAGGAGATAGGGGGGAGGAGAGAAAGGAGGGGGGGCGATAAAGAAGAGGGAGATAAAGCAGGGGGAGAGGGAGGGGGGCGAGAGGGATTGGGGGGGGGGGGGGGGGTGCGCATATGCCCAATCCCTCTCTTTCCCAACCTGGTCTCAGAGCATTTCGTACTATTCTGTACGTAAATCCGAGACACTCCATTTAATATGATATGTTATGGTACTGTATGGATGGATTAGTGTGTGGATGTCCATCATCCATTTAATATGATATGTCAAATCAAATCAAATCAAATTGTATTTTGTCACATACACGTGTTTAGCAGATGTTATTGCGGGGGGTAGCGAAATGCTTGTGCTTCTAGCTCCGACAGGGCAGGAATATCTAACAAATAATATCTAACAATTTCACAACATATACCCAATACACACAAATCTAAGTAAGGAATGGAATTAAGAATATATACATATAAGGACGAGCGATGTCAGAGCGGCATGGACTAAGATACAGTAGAATATTATAGAATAGAATGCAGTATATACATATGAGATGAGTAGTGCAAGATATGGAAACATTATTAAAGTGACTAGTGTTCCATTTCTTAAAGTGGCCAGTGATTTCTAGTCTATGTCTATAGGCAGCAGCCTCTAATGTGCTAGTGATTGCTATTTAACAGTCTGATGGCCTTGAGATAGAAGCTGTTTTTCAGTCTCTTGATCCCAGCTTTGATGCACCTGTACTGACCTCACCTTCTGGATGATAGCGGGGTGAACAGGAAGTGGCTCGGGTGGTTGATGTCCTTGATCTTTTTGGCCTTCCTGTGACATCGGGTGCTGTAGGTGTCCTGGAGGGCGGGTAGTTTGCCCCCGGTGAT
>JAGTTL010000200.1:0-77500 GCA_036851935.1 Coregonus suidteri | reverse complement strand
GGTGGATGTACAGGTAACTGCCAAAATAAAGGAAACATCCAACGGATCATGGTGGATGTACAGGTAACTGCCAAAATAAAGGAAACATCCAACGGATCATGGTGGATGAACAGGTAACTGCCAAAATAAAGGAAACATCCAACGTAAAAGTGTCTTTAATAGGGCGTTGGGCCACCAGCAGCCAGAACAGCTTCAATGCACCTTGGAATAGATTCTACAAGAGTCTGGAACTCTATTGGAGGGATGCGACGCCGTTCTTCCACGAGGAATTCCATCATTTGGTGTTTTATTGATGGTGGTGGAAAACACCGCTCCAGAATCTCCCGTAAGTGTTGAATTGGGTTGAGGTCTGGTGACTGAGACGGCCGTGGCATATGGTTTACATCGTTTTCAGGGTCATCAAACCATTCAGGGACCACTCCTGCCCTGTGGATGGGGGCGTTGTCATCCTATCGGGGGCACAGCCATGGTAGCCAAAATGAATGGCCTGCCCAGCATTTTTACACATGACCTTAACCATGCAAATTGCTTAATTAACTCAGCCGTGTGGAAGCACCATGCTTTCAATATACGTTGTATATCTAACACAGTATCTATGTTTGTGTCTCCATCAGGACCTGTCCTTCAACAGCTTTGAGCAGCTCTGTATTAACTATGCTAATGAGTACCTGCAGTTCTTCTTCAATAGGATCGTCTTCAGAGAGGAACAGGTGAGGGACAGCCGAGGGAAGTCCCTGCGGTTATAAAGAAGTTATTATGCGTTATGAAGCCTGTATGAAGCCTATATGTCATCTGCCTGTCAGGAGAAGTACAGCAGGGAGCAGATCCTCTGGCAGGATGTCCTATTATAAGTGTTATTAGTGAGTATGAAGCCTTATGAGAGCCTGTAGTGTGGTCATGTAGCAGTGCTGTTATTTTACATTAACAGTTAGTGAGTCATTTAGCAGACGCTCTTATCCAGAGAGACTTCCAGTTAGTGAGTCATTTAGCAGACGCTCTTATCCAGAGAGACTTCCAGTTAGTGAGTCATTTAGCAGACGCTCTTATCCAGAGAGACTTCCAGTTAGTGAGTCATTTAGCAGACGCTCTCATCCAGAGAGACTTCCAGTTAGTGAGTCATTTAGCAGACGCTCTTATCCAGAGAGACTTCCAGTTAGTGAGTCATTTAGCAGACGCTCTTATCCAGAGCCACTTACAGTTAGTGAGTCATTTAGCAGACGCTCTCATCCAGAGAGACTTCCAGTTAGTGAGTCATTTAGCAGATGCTCTCATCCAGAGAGACTTCCAGTTAGTGAGTCATTTAGCAGACGCTCTTATCCAGAGAGACTTCCAGTTAGTGAGTCATTTAGCAGACGCTCTTATCCAGAGAGACTTCCAGTTAGTGAGTCATTTAGCAGACGCTCTTATCCAGAGAGACTTCCAGTTAGTGAGTCATTTAGCAGCAGACGCTCTCATCCAGAGAGACTACCAGTTAGTGAGTCATTTAGCAGACGCTCTCATCCAGAGAGACTTCCAGTTAGTGAGTCATTTAGCAGACGCTCTTATCCAGAGCCACTTCCAGTTAGTGAGTCATTTAGCAGACGCTCTTATCCAGAGAGACTTCCAGTTAGTGAGTCATTTAGCAGACGCTCTTATCCAGAGAGACTTCCAGTTAGTGAGTCATTTAGCAGACGCTCTTATCCAGAGAGACTTCCAGTTAGTGAGTCATTTAGCAGACGCTCTTATCCAGAGCCACTTACAGTGAGTGAGTCATTTAGCAGACGCTCTTATCCAGAGAGACTTCCAGTTAGTGAGTCATTTAGCAGACGCTCTTATCCAGAGAGACTTCCAGTTAGTGAGTCATTTAGCAGACGCTCTTATCCAGAGAGACTTCCAGTTAGTGAGTCATTTAGCAGACGCTCTTATCCAGAGAGACTACCAGTTAGTGAGTCATTTAGCAGACGCTCTCATCCAGAGAGACTACCAGTTAGTGAGTCATTTAGCAGACGCTCTCATCCAGAGAGACTTCCAGTTAGTGAGTCATTTAGCAGACGCTCTTATCCAGAGCGACGTTCAGTTAGTGAGTCATTTAGCAGACGCTCTTATCCAGAGAGACTTCCAGTTAGTGAGTCATTTAGCAGACGCTCTTATCCAGAGAGACTTCCAGTTAGTGAGTCATTTAGCAGACGCTCTTATCCAGAGAGACTTCCAGTTAGTGAGTCATTTAGCAGACGCTCTATCCAGAGAGACTTCCAGTTAGTGAGTCATTTAGCAGACGCTCTTATCCAGAGAGACTTCCAGTTAGTGAGTCATTTAGCAGACGCTCTTATCCAGAGAGACTTCCAGTTAGTGAGTCATTTAGCAGACGCTCTTATCCAGAGAGACTTCCAGTTAGTGAGTCATTTAGCAGACACTCTTATCCAGAGAGACTTCCAGTTAGTGCGTTCATCTGAAGATAGCTAGGTGGGACAACCACTTATCACAGACATAGAAAGTACATTTTCCCTCAATAAAGCAGCTGTCAGCAGAGTCAGAGCTTTTTTCTTTAGTGGGGGAATAAGACTGACTGACATGTCTTATATAAGATGCTCATTGAAGAGACAGGGCTATAAGAGGAGGACAGCAGGGAGCACATCCCCTGGCAGAATGTCCTGTTCTAAAGGCTTATAATGCGTTATGAAGCCTGTATGTCATGTGTCTGTCAGGAGGAGTACAGCAGGGAACAGATCCCTTGGCAGAATGTCCTGTTTCTAAAGGCTTATAATGCGTTATGAAGCCTGTATGTCATGTGTCTGTCAGGAGGAGTACAGCAGGGAACAGATCCCCTGGCAGAATGTCCTGTTCTAAAGGCTTATAATGCGTTATGAAGCCTGTATGTCATGTGTCTGTCAGGAGGAGTACAGCAGGGAACAGATCCCCTGGCAGAATGTCCTGTTCTAAAGGCTTATAATGCGTTATGAAGCCTGTATGTCATGTGTCTGTCAGGAGGAGTACAGCAGGGAACAGATCCCCTGGCAGAATGTCCTGTTCTAAAGGCTTATAATGCGTTATGAAGCCTGTATGTCATGTGTCTGTCAGGAGGAGTACAGCAGGGAACAGATCCCGTGGCAGGACATCCTGTTCAGCGACAACCAGGCCTGCATCGACCTCATCTCCTCTAAGCCCCACGGTATACTGAGGATCCTGGACGACCAAAGCTGCTTCCCCCAGGTACACGCACGCACACACACACACACACACAGACGCACACACACACGCACACAGACACACGCACACACACACACACACACACACACACACACACACACACACACACACACACACGCATGCACGCACACACACACGCACACACGCACGCACACACGCACACAGACACACACATACACACACACAGACGCACGCACGCACACACACACACACACGCACACACACACACGCACACAGACACACACGCACACACACACACACAGACGCACGCACGCACACACACACACACACACACACACACACACAGACGCACACACACACACACTGACATAAACACACACTTGACTCTGCTCAGTCATTGGTTGATGCTCTGTTCCTCTGTTCCAAGGCGACAGACCACACCTTCCTCCAGAAGTGTCATTATCACCATGGTAACAACCAGATCTACCTGAAGCCAAAGATGCCCCTCCCAGAATTCACCATCAAACACTTCGCTGGCCCGGTCACCTACCAGGTGAACACACCTACAGTTCTGAATCCCAATGAGACGCCACTGGCACAGGACGAGTCCAGAATCAGCTTTCCAAACGTAGCTCTTTGGTTGGATGATGTTCCCATTTATTGTGAATATTTTAAAATGCAAAAAATGAAAAGCCTTTCGTGAACGAACACTTCAGTTTTCCTCCTTACTAGCACTGACTCTGCTGATAGCTGCTTTATTGAGGGAAAATGTACTTTCTATGTCTGTGATAAGTGGTTGTCCCACCTAGCTATCTTCAGATGAATGCACTGACTGGAAGTCTCTCTGGATAAGAGCGTCTGCTAAATGACTCACATGTTAATGTAAATGTACATAGTTCCAATATAAAAGGTGCAGAGGTGTAATAATCTATAAGCGTGTTCCAGTGGGAACCGGAGAGAAGCGTCTGCTCTCTCCTCTCACCTGGGCTGCCTGCTGAATATACATGAGACCATAACTAAACACACTGTATAGAGCCCTCTGTCATGGAAACCTCCCAACATGCCCCCCTCTACAACATGCCCCCCTCTATTGACCAAAACACTGTATAGAGCCCTCTGTCATGGAAACCTCCTACCAACATGCCCCCCTCTAGTGACCAAAACACTGTATAGAGCCCTCTGTCATGGAAACCTCCCAACATGCCCCCCTCTAGTGACCAAAACACTGTATAGAGCCCCTCTGTCATAGGGAAAACCTCCCAACATGCCCCCCTCTAGTGACCAAAACACTGTATAGAGCCCTCTGTCATGGAAACCCCAACATGCCCCCCTCTAGTGACCAAAACACTGTATAGAGCCCTCTGTCATGGAAACCTCCTCCCAACATGCCCCCCTCTAGTGACCAAAACACTGTATAGAGCCCTCTGTCATGGAAACCTCCCCAACATGCCCCCCTCTAGTGACCAAAACACTGTATAGAGCCCTCTGTCATGGAAAACCTCCTACCAACATGCCCCCCTCTAGTGACCAAAACACTGTATAGAGCCCTCTGTCATGGAAACCTCCCAACATGCCCCCCTCTAGTGACCAAAACACTGTATAGAGCCCTCTGTCATGGAAACCTCCTCCCAACATGCCCCCCTCTAGTGACCAAAACACTGTATAGAGCCCTCTGTCATGGAAACCTCCCAACATGCCCCCCTCTAGTGACCAAAACACTGGAATAGAGCCCTCTAGTGTCATGGAAAGCCCTCTGTCCAACATGCCCCCCTCTAGTGACCAAAACACTGTATAGAGCCCTCTGTCATGGAAACCTCCCAACATGCCCCCTCTAGTGACCAAAACACTGTATAGAGCCCTCTGTCATGGAAACCTCCCAACATGCCCCCCTCTAGTGACCAAAACACTGTATAGAGCCCTCTGTCATGGAAACCTCCTCCAACATGCCCCCCTCTAGTGACCAAAACACTGTATAGAGCCCTCTGTCATGGAAACCTCCTCCCAACATGCCCCCCCTCTAGTGACCAAACACTGTATAGAGCCCTCTGTCATATAGAGCCCCCCTCTAGTCTGTATAGAGCCCTCTGTCATGGAAACCTCCTCCCAACATGCCCCCCTCTAGTGACCAAAACACTGTATAGAGCCCTCTGTCATGGAAACCTCCTCCCAACATGCCCCCCTCTAGTGACCAAAACACTGTATAGAGCCCTCTGTCATGGAAACCTCTCCCAACATGCCCCCCTCTAGTGTATAGACCAAAACACATGTATAGAGCCCTCTGTCATGGAAACCTCCTCCCAACATGCCCCCCTCTAGTGACCAAAACACTGTATAGAGCCTCTGTCCTGTCTAGTGAAAAAACACTGTATAGAGCCCTCTGTCATGGAAACCTCCCAACATGCCCCCCTCTAGTGACCAAAACACTGTATAGAGCCCTCTGTCATGGAAACCTCCTCCCAACTGTCATGGACCAAAACACTGTATAGAGCCCTCTGTCATGGCCCATGCCCCCTCTAGTGACCAAAACACTGTATAGAGCCCTCTGTCATGGAAACCTCCTCCCAACATGCCCCCCTCTAGTGACCAAAACACTGTATAGAGCCCTCTGTCATGGAAACCTCCTCCCAACATGCCCCCCTCTAGTGACCTCCACCATGATGGCCCCCTCTAAGTGACCAAAACACTGTATAGAGCCCTCTGTCATGGAAAACCTCCCCAAGGGGTATAGAGGGTATCGTTTGTCCTGGAACCTCCTCCCAACATTCCCCCCTTAGTGACCAAAACACTGTATAGAGGATAAGAACTACGACCTCCCCAGGTTGGACAGGAGGTTCTAGGATCTGTTCAGCCACAGCAAGAACAAGGTAGGAGGGGTTAGGGGTTAGGGTTAGGGACTAGGGGTTAGTGGGGTATAGAGGGGGTTAGGGACTAGGGGTTAGGGGTAGTGGTATTAGGGGTTAGGGACTAGGGGTTAGGTTAGGGGTTAGGACCAAAACACTACTGGGTATAGAGGTTAGGGACTAGCCCCCCTCTAGTGGTTAGGGGTTAGGTGACCAAAACACTGTATAGGGGTTAGGGGAACTAGCCCCCCTCTTAGGGGTATGAAAACCTCTAGGGGTTAGGGACAAAACTGGGGGGTTTCAGGGACTAGGGCCCCCCTCTAGGGGTTAGCCCTCTGGGACTAGGGGGTTAGAACTACGACCAGGTTGGACAGGAGGTTCTGGATCTGTTCAGCCACAGCAAGAACAAGGTAGGAGGGGTTAGGGGTTAGGGACTAGGGGTTAGGGGTTAGGGACTAGGGGTTAGGGACTAGGGGTTAGGGACTAGGGGTTAGGGACTAGGGGTTAGGGCTAGGGGTTAGGGGTTAGGGACTAGGGGTTAGGGACTAGGGGCTAGGGGTTAGGGGGGTTAGGGACTAGGGGTTAGGGACTAGGGGTTAGGGACTAGGGGTTAGGGACTAGGGGTTAGGGACTAGGGGTTAGGGGTTAGGGACTAGGGGTTAGAACTACGACCAGGTTGGACAGGAGGTTCTGGATCTGTTCAGGGACACAGCAAGAACAAGGTAGGGGTTAGGGGTTAGGGACTAGGGGTTAGGGACTAGGGGGTTAGGGACTAGGGGTTTAGGGGTTAGGGACTAGGGGGGTTAGGGGTTATGGGTTACGACCAGGTTGGACAGGAGGTTAGGGATCTGTTCAGCCACAGCAAGAACAAGGTAGGAGGGGTTAGGGACTAGGGGTTAGGGACTAGGGGTTAGGGGTTAGGGACTATGGGGTTAGGGGTTAGGGACTAGGGGTTAGGGACTAGGGGTTAGGGGACTAGGGGTTAGGGGTTAGGGGTTAGGGACTAGGGGTTAGGGACTAGGGGTTAGGGGTTAGGGGACTAGGGGTTAGGGGTTAGGGACTAGGGGTTAGGGACTAGGGGTTAGGGGTTAGGGGACTAGGGGTTAGAACTACGACCAGGTTGGACAGGAGGGTTAGGGATCTGTTCAGCCACAGCAAGGGACTAGGGGGTTAGGGGACTAGGGGTTAGGGGTTAGGGACTAGGGGTTAGGGACTAGGGGTTAGGGACTAGGGGTTAGGGACTAGGGGTTAGGGAGGGGTTAGGGGTTAGGGACTAGGGGTTAGGGACTAGGGGTTAGGGGTTAGGGACTAGGGGTTAGGGACTAGGGGTTAGGGACTAGGGGTTAGGGGTTAGGGACTAGGGGTTAGGGACTAGGGGTTAGAACTACGACCAGGTTGGACAGGAGGTTCTAGGGGGGGTTTGGAGATGACATAGCCTAATACAGACAGAAGCGTGTATTTTCTACTAAATATATTTACAAATAAATGTATTGTCAAATATTTTATTTTCTCTGTTATGCTGTGCACTGAACTGACATGCAGGATTGTTGAAGACACTCCGATGGTCAGATGACGGGAATTAAATAGTCTATAATGAGCACCCCAGCAGCCTCAACTCAGACAGAGGTGTGTAGCTGCTGGTAAAGACTCAGACAGAGGTGGGTTAACCTACTGTAGCTGCTGGTAAAGACTCAGACAGAGGTGTTGTAACTACTGGTAGCTGCTGTAAAGACTCAGACAGAGGTGTGTAGCTGCTGGTAAAGACTCAGACAGAGGTGTTAGGGTAGAGGTAGCTGCTGGTAAAGACTCAGAAAGAGGTGTGTAACCTACTGTAACTGCTGGTAAAGACTCAGACAGAGGTGTGTAACCTACTGTAACTGCTGGTAAAGACTCAGACAGAGGTGTGTAACCTACTGTAGACTGCTGGTAAAGACTCAGACAGAGGTGTGTAGCCTACTGTAGCTGCTGGTAAAGACTCAGACAGAGGTGTGTAACCTACTGTAGCTGCTGGTAAAGACTCAGACAGAGGTGTGTAGCCTACTGTAGCTGCTGGTAAAGACTCAGACAGAGGTGTTGTAAAACCTAGGTGTGTAGCTGCTGGTAAAGACTCAGACAGAGGTGTGTAACCTACTGTAGCTGCTGGTAAAGACTCAGACAGAGGTGTGTAACCTACTGTAGCTGCTGGTAAAGACTCAGACAGAGGTGTGTAACCTACTGTAGCTGCTGGTAAAGACTCAGACAGAGGTGTGTAGCTACTGGTAAAGACTCAGACAGGGTGTGTAACCTACTGTAGCTGCTGGTAAAGACTCAGACAGAGGTGGTAGCTGCTGGTAAAGACTCAGACAGAGGTGTGTAACCTACTGTAGCTGCTGGTAAAGACTCAGACAGAGGTGTGTAACCTACTGTAGCTGCTGGTAAAGACTCAGACAGAGGTGTGTAACCTACTGTAGCTGCTGGTAAAGACTCAGACAGAGGTGTGTAACCTACTGTAGCTGCTGGTAAAGACTCAGACAGAGGTGTGTAACCTACTGTAGCTGCTGGTAAAGACTCAGACAGAGGTGTGTAGCCTACTGTAGCTGCTGGTAAAGACTCAGACAGAGGTGTGTAACCTACTGTAGCTGCTGGTAAAGACTCAGACAGAGGTGTGTAGCCTACTGTAGCTGCTGGTAAAGACTCAGACAGAGGTGTGTAACCTACTGTAGCTGCTGGTAAAGACTCAGACAGAGGTGTGTAGCTGCTGGTAAAGACTCAGACAGAGGTGTGTAGTCTACTGTAGCTGCTGGTAAAGACTCAGACAGGTGTAACCTTGTAGCTGCTGGTAAAGACTCAGACAGAGGTGTGTAGCCTACTGTAGCTGCTGGTAAAGACTCAGACAGAGGTGTGTAACCTACTGTAGCTGCTGGTAAAGACTCAGACAGAGGTGTAAACCTACTGTAACTGCTGGTAAAGACTCAGACAGAGGTGTGTGTACTGCTGCTGGTAAAGACTCAGACAGAGGTGTGTTTCTACTGTAGCTGCTGGATAAAGACTCAGACAGAGGTGTGTAACCTACTGTAGCTGCTGGTAAAGACTCAGACAGAGGTGTGTAGCTGCTGGTAAGACTCAGACAGAGGTGTGTAACCTACTGTAGCTGCTGGTAAAGACTCAGACAGAGGTGTGTAACCTACTGTAGCTGCTGGTAAAGACTCAGACAGAGGTGTGTAACCTACTGTAGCTGCTGGTAAAGACTCAGACAGAGGTGTGTAGCTACTGGTAAAGACTCAGACAGAGGTGTGTAGCTGCTGGTAAAGACTCAGACAGAGGTGTGTAGCTGCTGGTAAAGACTCAGACAGAGGTGTGTAGCTGCTGTAAAGACTCAGACAGAGGTGTGTTTCTACAGTAGCTGCTGATAAAGACTCAGAAGAGGTGTTAACCTACTGTAGCTGCTGGTAAAGACGCAGACAGAAATGTGTGTAGCTGCTGGTAAAGACTCAGACAGAGGTGTGTAACCTACTGTAGCTGCTGGTAAAGACTCAGACAGAGGTGTGTAACCTACTGTAGCTGCTGGTAAAGACTCAGACAGAGGTGTGTACCTACTGTAGCTGCTGGTAAAGACTCAGACAGAGGTGTGTAGCTACTGTAAGACTCAGAAGACTGTGTAGCTGCTGTGTAAAGACTCAGACAGAGGTGTGTAGCTGCTGGTAAAGACTCAGACAGAGGTGTGTAACCTACTGTAGCTGCTGGGTAAAGACTCAGACAGAGGTGTGAGGTGTGTAGCTGCTGGTAAAGACTCAGAACAGAGGTGTGTAACCTACTGTAGCTGCTGGTACTCAGACAGAGGTGGTAACCTACTGTAGCTGCTGGAAAGACTCAGACAGAGGTGGTGTAGTCTACTGTAGCTGCTGGTAAAGACTCAGACAGAGGTGTGTAGCTGCTGGTAAAGACTCAGACAGAGGTGTGTAACCTACTGTAGCTGCTGGTAAAGACTCAGACAGAGGTGTGTAGCTGCTGGTAAAGACTCAGACAGAGGTGTGTAACCTACTGTAGCTGCTGGTAAAGACTCAGACAGAGGTCTGTAACCTACTGTAGCTGCTGTAAAAGACAGAGGTGTCAGTAAAGACTCGACAGAGGTGTGTAGCTGCTGGTAAAGACTCAGACAGAGAGGTGTGTAGCTGCAAGTAGCTGCTGGTAAAGACTCAGACAGAGGTGTGTAACCTACTGTAGCTGCTGGTAAAGACTCAGACAGAGGTGTGTAACCTACTGTGCTGCTGGTAAAGACTCAGACAGAGGTGTGTAACCTACTGTAGCTGCTGGTAAAGACTCAGACAGACAGAGGTGTGTAACCTACTGTAGCTGCTGGTAAAGACTCAGACAGAGGTGTGTAACCTACTGTAGCTGCTGGTAAAGACTCAGACAGAGGTGTGTAGCTGCTGGTAAAGACTCAGACAGAGGTGTATAACCTACTGTAGCTGCTGGTAAGACTCAGACAGAGGTGTGTAACCTACTGTAGCTGCTGGTAAAGACTCAGACAGAGGTGTGTAACCTACTGTAAATCACCAACCTTGGCTTTATACCTGTTCAGACAACACCTCCAGGTGGCAGTATGCACCCTTTCAGTTTTTGTTTGCCAACTACTAGAAGTAGTAGAATAAGAAAATGAGCTACTTCAAAATGGAGATGGCCTCAATGGCCTACTTCAGAATGGAGATGGCCTCAATGGCCTACTTCAGAATGGAGAGATGCCTCAATGGCCTACTTCAGAATGGAGATGGCCTCAACGGCCTACTTCAGAATGGAGATGGCCTCAATGGCCTACTTCAGAATGGAGATGGCCTCAATGGCCTCAATGGCCTACTTCAGAATGGAGATGGCCTCAATGGCCTACTTCAGAATGGAGATGGCCTCAATGGCCTCAATGCCTACTTCAGAATGGAAATGGCCTCAATGGCCTACTTCAGAATGGAGATGGCCTCAATGGCCTACTTCAGAATGGAGATGGCTTCAATGGCCTACTTCAGAATGGAGATGGCCTCAACGGCCTACTTCAGAATGGAGATGGCCCCAACGGCCTACTTCAGAATGGAGATGGCCCCAACGGCCCCTGCCCCCATGCTCTCACAGATGCAATAATGGGACAGGTACACTGATGCCAATGTCTATCTAAGTCTATGGTGTGTTCTCCAGATGGTGGCCAACCTCTTCCTGGTTCACGCGGAGGTCGTAGGTCAGCATAGAGGTCACGTGAGGAAGAGCAGCACGGTGACCCGGAGACACCAGCCCCCCACCGTCTCCACCAAGTTCACCCTATCACTACTGGAGCTGGTAGACAAGATGCAGAGGTGTTTCTTCTGATTCTTCTTCATATATTAAAGGGAGGAGGAGGAGGAGGAGGAGGAGGAGTGAGAAAAGATCAGAGGGAAATGAAGAGGTAGAGTTATTGCCACTGAATCTTTCTCTTTCTCCTGACAGGTGCAACTCCTCGTTTATACGCTGCATTAAGCCAAACGGTCAGAAGGTAGGCATCCACATCACAGTGTGGTGGAGTTCAACAGCGACATCATTGGTATTTGCCATATTATGTCTGTGTAATATATATATATGTGTGTGTTCGTGCTTGTACATGTAGGAGCCAGGTGTGTCTGTGTAATATATATGTGTGTGTGTGTGTGTATATGTAGGAGCCAGGTGTGTTTGAGACGGAGCTAGTCAGCAGGCAGCTGAGGTATTCTGGTATCCTGGAGACCATCAGGATCCGGAGAGAGGGATACCCTGTTAGACTGGTCTTCAACGTCTTCCTGTTCAGGTAACATACATCCTGTTAGACTGGCCTTCAACGTCTTCCTGTTCAGGTAACATACATCCTGTTAGACTGGACTTCAACGTCTTCCTGTTCAGGTAACATACATCCTGTTAGACTGGTCTTCAACGTCTTCCTGTTCAGGTAACATACATCCTGTTAGACTGGCCTTCAACGTCTTCCTGTTCAGGTAACATACATCCTGTTAGACTGGCCTTCAACGTCTTCCTGTTCAGGTAACATACATCCTGTTAGACTGGCCTTCAACGTCTTCCTGTTCAGGTAACATACATCCTGTTAGACTGGCCTTCAACGTCTTCCTGTTCAGGTAACATACATCCTGTTAGACTGGCCTTCAACGTCTTCCTGTTCAGGTAACATACATCCTGTTAGACTGGCCTTCAACGTCTTCCTGTTCAGGTAACATACACCCTGTTAGACTGGC
The DNA here is from genome assembly GCA_036851935.1 of Coregonus suidteri. Classification (NCBI taxonomy): domain Eukaryota; kingdom Metazoa; phylum Chordata; class Actinopteri; order Salmoniformes; family Salmonidae; genus Coregonus; species Coregonus suidteri. The sequence goes on along the minus strand of JAGTTL010000200.1, from coordinate 65,292 downwards.
CTTCAACGTCTTCCTGTTCAGGTAACATACACCCTGTTAGACTGGGCCTTCAACGTCTTCCTGTTCAGGTAACATACACCCTGTTAGACTGGCCCTTCAACGTCTTCCTGTTCAGGTAACATACACCCTGTTTAGGACTGGCCTTCAACGTCTTCCTGTTCAGGTAACATACATCCTGTTAGACTGGCCTTCAAACACTCTTCCTGTTCAGGTAACATACACCCTGTTAGACTGGCCTTCACGTCTTCCTGTTCAGGTAACATACATCCTGTTAGACTGGCCTTCAACGTCTTCCTGTTCAGGTAACATACACCCTGTTAGACTGGCCTTCAACGTCTTCCTGTTCAGGTAACATACATCCTGTTAGACTGGCCTTCAACGTCTTCCTGTTCAGGTAACATACATCCTGTTAGACTGGCCTTCAACGTCTTCCTGTTCAGGTAACATACATCCTGTTAGACTGGGCCTTCAACCTCTTCCTGTTCAGGTAACATACATCCTGTTAGACTGGCCTTCAAACGTCTTCCTGTTCAGGTAACATACATCCTGTTAGACTGTCCTTCAACGTCTTCCTGTTCAGGTAACATACATCCTGTTAGACTGGCCTTCAACGTCTTCCTGTTCAGGTAACATACACCCTGTTAGACTGGCCTTCAACGTCTTCCTGTTCAGGTAACATACACCCTGTTAGACTGGCCTTCAACGTCTTCCTGTTCAGGTAACATACATCCTGTTAGACTTATATTTACATTTGACATTTTTAGTCATTTAGCAGACACTCTTATCCAGAGCGACTTACAGTTAGTGAGTGCATACATTTTTCATACTGACACCCCGTGGGAATCGAACCCACAATCCTGGCGTTGCAAGCGCCATGCTCTACCAACTGAGCTACAGGAGGCTAAGAACCCCTCTGGCTGGACCGATTTCGACAGAGTATCCCGAAAAGCCATGTTTCCGTGAAACAAAGACTTGCCTTCAACGTCTTCCTGTTCAGGTAACACTCACACCCTACCCCTGCCTGTCTATCTCGGGTAGATGGCGCTGATGGAGACGGCGGCCTCGCGACTAGCTTTTAGGAAACGTTGTTTTTAATGTATTATTTTTTACATTATTAGCTCAGGAAATGTTTATTGTCATTACATACAGCCGGGAAGAACTATTGGATTTCAGAGCGGTGGTAACTCACCAAAACTACCAGCATTACGACCAGGAATACGACTTCCCTGAAGCAGATCCTTTCTTCGCTCTCCCCAGAGCAATTGAACTGATTCCAGAGGCCGACCCAAAACATCGCTGGCAGAGGAGAGGCACTCGAGGCGGCCTGCTGGTTCGACTTAGGAGGTGTGCACACCAACCACCGCTTCCGAGTATATTACTCACTAATGTTCAGTCTTTGGATAACAAAGTCGACGAGCTCTGGGCAAGGATTTCTTTCCAGAGAGACATCAGGGCCTGTAACATACTTTGTTTCACGGAAACGTGGCTTTTCGGGATACTCTGTCGAAATCGGTCCAGCCAGAGCTGTTCTCAGTTCATCGCGCAGACAGGAATAAATATCTCTCCGGGAAGCAGAAGGGCGGAGGTGTGTGTTTCATGATTAACGACTCATGGTGTAATTGTAGTAACATACAGGAACTCAAGTCCTTTTGTTCACCCGACCTAGAATACCTCACAATCAAATGCCGACCGTATTATCTCCCAAGATAATTATCTTCGGTTATTGTCCCGGCCGTGTATATCCCCCCCCTCAAGCCGATACCACGACGGCCCTCAAAGAACTTCACTGGACTTTATGCAAACTGGAAACCACATATCCCGAGGCTGCATTTATTGTAGCTGGGGATTTTAACAAAGCAAATTTGAGGACTGCTGAAGTTTTATCAACATGTCGACTGTAGTCCTCGCCCTGCTAAAACACTGGACCACTGTTATTCGAACCTCCGGGATGCTTACAAGGCCCTCCCCCGTCCACCTTTAGGCAAATCTGACCACGACTCCATTTTGCTTCTCCCTCCCTATAGGCAGAAACTCAAACAGGAAGTACCCGTGCTAAAGGACTATCCAACGCTGGTCTGACCAATCGGAATCCACGCTTCAGGATTGTTTTGATCACGCGGACTGGGATATGTTCTGGGTAGCTTGCGAATATAATTTAGACGAATACACTGATACGGTAACTGAGTTTATCAGGAAGTGTATAGGAGATGTCATACCCACTGTGACTATTAAAACCTACCCTAAACCAGAAACCGTGGATAGATGGCAGCGTTCGCGCAAAACTGAAAGCGCGAACCCTGCATTTAACCATGGCAGGTTGGCTAGGAATATGGCAGAATACAAACAGTGTAGTTATTCACTCCGCAAGGCAATCAAACATGCAAAACATCAGTATAGAGACAAAGTGGAGTCGCAATTCAACGGCTCAGACACGAGACGTATGTGGCAGGGTCTACAGACAATCACAGACTACAAAAGGAAAACCAGCCACGTCGCCGAGACCGATGTCTTGCTTCCGGACAAGCTTAACACCTTCTTCGCCCGCTTCGAGGGTAACACAGTGCCACCCGACGCGGCCCGCTACCAAGGACTGTGGGCTCTCCTTCTCCGTGGCCGATGTGAGTAAAACATTTAAGCGTGTTAACCCTCGCAAGGCTGCCGGCCCGGACGGCATCCCTAACCACATCCTCAGAGCATGCGCAGACCAGCTGGCTGGTGTGTTTACGGACATATTCAATCTCTCCCTATCCCAGTCTGCTGTCCCCACTTGCTTCAAGATGTCCACCATTGTTCCTGTACCCAATAAAGCAAAGGTAACTGAACTAAACGACTATCGCCCCGTAGCACTCACCTCTGTCATCATGAAGTGCTTTGAGAGACTAGTCAAGGATCATATCACCTCTACCTTACCTGCCACCCTAGACCCACTTCAATTTGCTTACCGCCCAAATAGATTCACAGACGATGCAATCGCCATCACACTGCCCTATCCCATCTGGACAAGAGGAATACCTATGTAAGAATGCTGTTCATTGACTATAGCTCAGCATTCAACACCATAGTACCCTCCAAGCTCATCATTAAGCTCGGGGCCCTGGGTCTGAACCCCGCCCTGTGCAACTGGGTCCTGGACTTCCTGACGGGCCGCCCCCAGGTGGTGAAGGTAGGAAACAACACCTCCACCTCGCTGATCCTCAACACTGGGGCCCCACAAGGGTGCGTGCTCAGCCCCCTCCTGTACTCCCTGTTCACTCATGACTGGTGGCCAAGCACGCCTCCAACTCAATAATCAAGTTTGTAGACGACACAACAGTAGTAGGCTTGATTACCAACAATGACGAGACCGCCTACAGGGAGGAGGTATGGGCTCTGGGGAGTGTGGTGCCAGGAAAATAACCTCTCACTCAACGTCAACAAAACAAAGGAGATGATTGTGGACTTCAGGAAACAGCAGAGGGTGCACACCCCCTATCCACATCGACGGGACCCGCAGTGGAGAAGGTGGAAAGCTTCAAGTTCCTTGGCGTACACTTCACTGACAAACTGAAATGGTCCACCCACACAGACAGTGTGGTGAAGAAGGCGCAACAGAGCCTCTTCAACCTCAGGATGCTGAAGAAATTTGGCTTGGCACCTAAAATCCTCACAAACTTTTACAGATGCACAATTGAGAGCATCCTGTCGGGCTGTATCACCGCCTGGTACGGCAACTGCACCGCCCGCAACTGCAAGGCTTTCCAGAGGGTGATGCGGTCTGCCCAACGTATCACCGGGGCAAATTACCCGCCCTCCAGGACACCTACAACACCTGATGTCACAGGAAGGCCAAAAAGAAAAGATCATCAAGGACATCAACCACCCGAGCCACGGCCTGTTCACCCCGCTATCATCCAGAAGGCGAGGTCTGTACAGGTGCATCAAAACTGGGACCAAGAGACAGCTTCTATCTCAAGGCCATCAGACTGTTAAATAGCCATCACTAGCACATTAGAGGCTGCTGCTGCCTATTGAAATCACTGGCCACTTTAAGAAATGGAACACTAGCCACTTTAATAATGTTTACATATCTTGCACTACTCATCTCATATGTATATACTGTATTCTATACTATTCTACTGTATCTTAGTCCATGCCGCTCTGACATTGCTCGTCCATATATGTATATATTCTTAAATTCCATTCCTTACTTAGATTTGTGTGTTTTGGGTATATGTTGTGAAATTGTTAGATATTACTTGTTAGATATTACTGCACTGTTGGAGCTAGAAGCACAAGCATTTCGCTACACCCGCAATAACATCTGCTAAACACGTGTATGTGACAAATGAATTGTGATTTGATTTGTATCAGTCCCTGGTGGGGACAGCCTCCTCTAACCGTGTGTGTGTGTGTGTGTCAGGTATAAGTCTCTGGTGGGGTTGAAGCAGCCTCCAGCTCCTGATGGGGAGAACTGTGTCATCATGCTCAGCAAACTGGTTCCCCTCCGACCCGGGGCGTACCAAGTAGGAGTTACTAAGGTAACCATCTATACCTAACCCCTAACCCTCCGACCCAGGGCCTACCAAGTAGGAGTTACTAAGGTAACCATCTATACCTAACCTATAACCCTCCGACCCAGGGCCTACCAAGTAGGAGTTACTAAGGTAACCATCTATACCTAACCTATAGCCCTCCGACCCAGGGCGTACCAAGTAGGAGTTACTAAAGTAACCATCTATACCTAACCTATAACCCTCCGACCCAGGGCCTACCAAGTAGGATTTACTAAGGTAACCATCTATACCTAACCCCTAACCCTCCGACCCAGGGCCTACCAAGTAGGAGTTACTAAGGTAACCATCTATACCTAACCTATAACCCTCCGACCCAGGGCGTACCAAGTAGGTGTACTAAGGTAACCATCTATACCTAACCTATAGCCCTCCGACCCAGGGCGTACCAAGTAGGAGTTACTAAGGTAACCATCTATACCTAACCTATAACCCTCCGACCCAGGGCCTACCAAGTAGGATTTACTAAGGTAACCATCTATACCTAACCTATAACCCTCTGACCCAGGGCCTACCAAGTAGGAGAGTTACTAAGGTAACCATCTATACCTAACCTATAACCCTCCGACCCAGGGCTTACCAAGTAGGAGTTACTAAGGTAACCATCTATACCTAAAACCTATAGCCCTCCGACCCAGGGCGTACCAAGTAGGAGTTACTAAAGTAACCATCTATACCTAACCTATAACCCTCCGACCCAGGGCCTACCAGTAGGAGTTACTAAGGTAACCATCTATACCTAACCTATAACCCTCCGACCCAGGGCCTACCAAGTAGGAGTTACTAAGGTAACCATCTATACCTAACCTATAACCCTCCGACCCAGGGCCTACCAAGTAGGAGTTACTAAGGTAACCATCTATACCTAACCTATAGCCCTCCGACCCAGGGCGTACCAAGTAGGAGTTACTAAAGGTAACCATCTATACCTAACCTATAACCCTCCGACCCAGGGCCTACCAAGTAGGATTTACTAAGGTAACCATCTATACCTAACCTATAACCCTCCGACCCAGGGCCTACCAGTAGGTGTACTAAGGTAACCATCTATACCTAACCTAAGCCCTCCGACCCAGGGCCTACCAAGTAGGAGTTACTAAGGTAACCATCTATACCTAACCTATAACCCTCCGACCCAGGGCCTACCAAGTAGGAGTTACTAACCATCTAACCTAACCTATACCCTCCTACCCAGGGCTACCAAGTAGGAGTTACTAAGGTAACCATCTATACCTAACCACCCTCCGACCCAGGGCCTACCAAGTAGGAGTTACTAAGGTAACCATCTATACCTAACCTATAGCCCTCCGACCCAGGGCGTACCAAGTAGGAGTTACTAAAGTAACCATCTATACCTAACCTATAACCCTCCGACCCAGGGCCTACCAAGTAGGAGTTACTAAGGTAACCATCTATACCTAACCCCTAACCCTCCGACCCAGGGCCTACCAAGTAGGAGTTACTAAGGTAACCATCTATACCTAACCTATAACCCTCCGACCCAGGGCGTACCAAGTAGGAGTTACTAAGGTAACCATCTATACCTAACCTATAGCCCTCCGACCCAGGGCGTACCAAGTAGGAGTTACTAAAGTAACCATCTATACCTAACCTATAACCCTCCGACCCAGGGCCTACCAGTAGGAGTTACTAAGGTAACCATCTATACCTAACCTATAACCCTCTGACCCAGGCCTACCAAGTAGGAGTTACTAAGGTAACCATCTATACCTAACCTATAACCCTCCGACCCAGGGCCTACCAAGTAGGAGTTACTAAGGTAACCATCTATACCTAACCTATAGCCCTCCGACCCAGGGCGTACCAAGTAGGAGTTACTAAAGTAACCATCTATACCTAACCTATAACCCTCCGACCCAGGGCCTACCAAGTAGGAGTTACTAAGGTAACCATCTATACCTAACCCCTAACCCTCCGACCCAGGGCCTACCAAGTAGGAGTTACTAAGGTAACCATCTATATCTAACCTATAACCCTCCGACCCAGGGGCGTACCAAGTAGGAGTTACTAAGGTAACCATCTATACCTAACCTATAGCCCTCCGACCCAGGGCGTACCAAGTAGGAGTTACTAAAGTAACCATCTATACCTAACCTATAACCCTCCGACCCAGGGCCTACCAAGTAGGAGTTACTAAGGTAACCATCTATACCTAACCTATAACCCTCCGACCCAGGGCCTACCAAGTAGGAGTTACTAAGGTAACCATCTATACCTAACCTATAACCCTCCGACCCAGGGCCTACCAAGTAGGAGTTACTAAGGTAACCATCTATACCTAACCTATAGCCCTCCGACCCAGGGCGTACCAAGTAGGAGTTACTAAAGTAACCATCTATACCTAACCTATAACCCTCCGACCCAGGGCCTACCAAGTAGGATTTACTAAGGTAACCATCTATACCTAACCTATAACCCTCCGACCCAGGGCCTACCAAGTAGGAGTTACTAAGGTAACCATCTATACCTAACCCCTAACCCTCCGACCCAGGGCCTACCAAGTAGGAGTTACTAAGGTAACCATCTATAACCAACCCCTAACCCTCCGACCCAGGGCCTACCAAGTAGGAGTTACTAAGGTAACCATCTATAACTAACCCCTAACCCTCCGACCCAGGGCCTACCAAGTAGTTGGTAACCATCTATAACTAACCCTCTGACCCAGGGCCTACCAAGTAGGCGTTTACTAGGGTAACCATCTAACCTAACCCTCCGACCCAGGGCCTACCAAGTAGGCGTTACTAGGGTAACCATCTATACCTAACCCTCTGACCCAGGGCCTACCAAGTAGGCGTTACTAGGGTAACCATCTATACCTAACCCTCCGACCCAGGGCCTACCAAGTAGGCATTACTAAGGTCAGCATGTTAATTCAGTATGTGTTGTGTTGGTGAGAGACCAGAACCTCTTCACCTGGCCTTCTGTTCCTGTACAACACTTACAGTAACAATGGAAACTACAGTCCAACAGTGATGTCTGGTTGTTCTCTCTGTGTGTCGCTACAGCTGTTTCTGAAGGAGGATGTGTACCAGTTGTTGGAGTCTAAGAGAGAGCGTGTCCGTCAGTTGGCTGCCCTCACCCTGCAGAGATACACACGCATGTTCTTCGTCAGGAAACGATACAAGGAGTTCAGAACCAAGATCATCAGACTACAGGCCCACTGTAGAGGCTTCCTCACTAGGTACTGACCCTAACCTCTAACCGCTGACCTCTTACCCTGATCCCTGGGTAAGGGAACCTACAACCACCCTCGCTACAGTTACCGACAGGGTATAGAACCCACAACCACCCTCACTTCAGTTACCAGACAGGGTATAGAACCCACAACCACCCTCACTTCAGTTACCAGACAGGGTATAGAACCCACAACCATCCTCGCTACAGTTACCAGACAGGGTATAGAACCCACAACCATCCTCGCTACAGTTACCAGACAGGGTATAGAACCCACAACCACCCTCGCTACAGTTACCACAGTTAACAGACAGGGTATAGAACCCTTAACCACCCTCACTTCAGTTACCAGACAGGGTATAGAACCCTTAACCACCCTCACTTCAGTTACCAGACAGGGTATAGAACCCACAACCACCCTCGCTACAGTTACCACAGTTACCAGACAGGGTATAGAACCCACAACCACCCTCACTTCAGTTACCAGACAGGGTATAGAACCCACAACCACCCTCACTTCAGTTATCAGACTGGGTATAGAACCCACAACCACCCTCGTTACAGTTACCAGACAGGGTATAGAACCTACAACCACCCTCGTTACAGTTACCACAGTTACCAGACAGGGTTATAGAACCCTTAACCACCCTCACTTCAGTTATTAGACCTATAGAACCCACAACCACCCTCGTTACAGTTACCAGACAGGGTATAGAACCTACAACCACCCTCGTTACAGTTACCACAGTTACCAGACAGGGTATAGAACCCTTAACCACCCTCACTTCAGTTATCAGACTGGGTATAGAACCCACAACCACCCTCGTTACAGTTACCAGACAGGGTATAGAACCCTACCTCCCACCCTCGTTACAGTTACCACAGTTACCAGACAGGGTATCCCCCCCTTAACCACCCTCACTTCAGTTTATCAGACTGGGTATAGAACCCTTAACCACCCTCGCTACAGTTACCAGACAGGGTATAGAACCCACAACCACCCGATGGCAACCTAATGCTTTCACCACATTACATACTGTATACACTGTAAAACTACTGAGAAGCCTGTTACTTCTCCCTCCTTCCCTCTCTGTCTCTCTCTGCCTTTCTCATTCCTTCCCTCCTCCCTTCCCTCCCTCATCCCCTCCCTCCCTCCCCTCCCCTCCCGCCCGCCTCCCTCCCCCCTCCCCTCCCGCCCGCCTCCTTTCCCCTCCCTCCCTCCTCCCCACCCTCCTCCCCCTCCCTCTCCTCCTCCCTCCCTCCTCCCTTTCTCCTCCCTCCCTCATCCCCTCCCTCCCTCCTCCCCTTCCTTCCTTCCTCCCTCCCTCCTCCCCTCCCTCTCCTCCTCCCCTCCCTCCTCCCCTCATCCCTCCCCCCTTCCCCCCTCCTCCCTCCTCCCCTCCCTCCCTCCTCCCCTCCCCTCCCTTCCTCCCTCATCCCTCCCTCCCTCCCTCCCCTCCCTCCTTCCTCCCTCATCCCCCCCATCCCTCCTCCCCTTCCTCCCCTCCCTCCTTCCTCCCTCATCCCCTCCCTCCCTCCTCCCCTCCTCCCTCCTCCCCTCCTCCCCCCTCCTCCTCCTCCCTCATCCCCTCCCTCCCTCCTCCCTCCCCTCCCTCCTTCCTCCCTCCTCCCTCCCTCTTCCTCCCTCATCCCCCTCCCTCCCCCTCCCCCTCCTCCCTCCTTCCTCCCTCCCTCCCCCTCCCTCCCCCCTCCCCTCCTCCCCTCCCTCCTTCCTCCCTCATCCCCTCCCTCCCTCCTCCCCCTTCCTCCCCCCCCCCCTCCTCCCCTCCCTCCCTCCTCCCTCATCCCCTCCCTCCCTCCCTTCCTCCCTCATCCCCTCCCTCCCCCCCTCCTCCCCTCCTCCCCTCCTCCCCTCCCTCCTCCCTCCCTCCAGGAAGCGCTCCCCTCCCTGAAAAAGAGTCTGGTCAAGTTCCGTTCTCTCATCCCCATCCTCCGTCCTCCCTCAAGAGATCCCTCAAGGTACCCTCACAACATCCCACATCAATACACAACATTACTCCACATACACAACATTACACACAATACACCACACAATCCACATACCACAAGGTACTCCACAACTTACCTCCAATACACAACCCACACAATACCCAACCCTCCCACACAATCCAGGAAGCGCTATTTAAAGATGAAAAAGAGTCTGGTCAAGTTCCGTTCTCTCATCCACATGTACGTCAACCGCAAGAGATACGTCAAGGTACGATACACAACATTACACACAATACACAACATTACACACAATACACAACATTACACACAATACACAACACAAGATACAATACACAACATTACACACAATACACAACATAACACACAATACACAACACAAGGTACGATACACAACATTACACACAATACACAACATTACACACAATACACAACACAATATACAATACACAACATTACACACAATACACAACATTACACACAATACACAACATATTACAGTACACACCACAACACAAGAGATATGCCAATGTACCAAACACTACACCAGTGATTCTCAAGGTGGGGGTCGCGACCTCCCATGGTTTTGGGGGGTCACGAGTGTGAAACTGAATGGGGGAAAAAATGTATATGTTTTTTATTTTTTTCATCCATATTTTAATAGGCCAAATATGGTCTACCATTTGTATTTTATAATTCTACCTTTGCTTATTGGATCTGGTCACTAACATAGGCCTACGGCATTGCACCAAATTCTTGTTTCAAAAACATCTAATCTGTGCTTCAGAACCAAAAATTGCGCATCTTGATTGTTGACCAATGACCAGTCATCAGCATTGGGACGTAAAGGCGTGTGCACATATCCAATATGTTCTATGTTCATATTAACCATATATACTGAACAACAAATATAAACGCAACATGCAACAATTTCAAAGATTTTACTGAGTTACAGTTCATATAAGGAAATCAATCAATGTAAATAAATGAACTAGGCCCTAATCTGTGGACCTGTCCTAGTTAGGATTGATAATGTTCTGTTAGTAAAGCTGACCTGTTCTAGTTAGGGTTAATAATGTTCTGTTAGTAAAGCTGACCTGTTCTAGTTAGGGTTAATAATGTTCTGTTAGTAAAGCTGACCTGTTCTAGTTAGGGTTAATAATGTTCTGTTAGTAAAGCTGACCTGTTCTAGTTAGGGTTAATAATGTTCTGTTCTGTTCTAGATGAAGCTGGAGGCCCGCAGGAAAGCAGAGGAGGAGAGAAGGAGGAGAGAGTTCTAGTTATGTTAATAGAGGAGGAAAGGACCTGTTCTAGAGGAGAGGAGAGGAGAGGAGAGGATGTTTCTGGGAGAGGAGGGGAGGAGAGGAGAGGGTGAATAGAGGAGAGGAGAGGAGAGGAGAGGAGAGGAGAGGAGAGGAGAGGAGGGGAGCTGACCTGGAGGGGAGAGGAGAGGAGAGGGGAGGAGATGGTGAATAGAGGAGAGGAGAGGAGGGAGATGGTGAATAGAGGAGAGGAGAGGGAGAGGAGAGGAGAGGCCCGGAGGGGAGAGGAGAGGAGAGGAGAGTAAGAGGAGAGGAGGAGAGGAGAGGGGAGGAGATGGTGAATAGAGGAGAGGAGAGGAGAGGAGGGGAGGGGAGAGGAGAGGAGAGGAGAGGAGAGGAGAGGAGATGGTGAATAGAGGAGAGGAGAGGAGGGAGATGGTGAATAGAGGAGAGGAGAGGAGAGGAGAGGAGAGGAGAGGAGAGGAGAGGAGAGGAGAGGAGAGAGGAGAGGAGAGGAGAGGAGAGGAGAGGGGAGGAGATGTGAATAGAGGAGAGGAGGGGAGGGTGAATAGAGGAGAGGAGAGATGGTGAATAGAGGAGAGGAGGGGAGGGGAGGAGAGGAGAGGAGGAGAGAGGAGAGGAGAGGGTGAATAGAGGAGAGGAGATGAGAGGAGAGATGGTGAATAGAGGAGAGGAGAGGAGGAGAGGAGAGGTTAAGAGGAGGGAGAGAGGAGAGGAGAGGAGAGGAGAGGAGGAGATGGGAATAGTTCGAGAGGAGAGGAGAGGAGAGGAGGGAGATGGTGAATAGAGGAGAGGAGAGGAGGGTGAATAGAGGAGAGGAGAGGAGAGGAGAGGAGGGAGGAATAGAGGAGAGAGGAGAGGGGAGAGAGGGGAGAGGAGAGGAGATGATGGTGAATAGAGGAGAGGAGAGGGAGAGGAGGGAATAGCTTACCTGTTTTCTATTAGAGGAGAGGAGAGGAGAAGGAGGAGAGGAGAGGAGAGGAGAGATGGTGGAGAGGAGGGAGGGGAGGGGAGGAGAGGAGAGGTGGTGAATAGAGGAGAGGAGAGGGAGGAGGAGATGAGGGAATAGAGGAGAGGAGAGGAGATGGTGTTATAGAGGAGAGGAGAGGAGAGGAGAGGGAGAGGAGAGGAGAGGGTGAATAGAGTTTTAAGAGGAGAGGAGAGGAGGGGAGAGGGAGAGGAGAGGAGAGGAGAGGAGAGGAGAGGAGAGGAGAGGAGGATCCCCCCCCCCCCCCCCCTGAACCAACCCCCTGTTTCTAGAGGGAGATGGTGAATAGAGGAGAGGAGAGGAATGTTCTGAGTGATGAATCTAGAGGATGAGGAGAGGAGAGGAGGGAGAGGAGGGGAGAGGAGAGGAGAGGAGAGGAGGGAGATGGTGAATAAAAGAGGAGAGGAGAGGAGGGGAGATGGAGGAGGAGGGAGAATAGGTGAATAGAGGAGAGGAGGGAGAGGAGAGGAGAGCGGGAGAGGAGAGGAGGGAGATGGGAATAGAGGGTGAATAGGAGAGGAGAGGAGAGGAGGGAGATGGTGTACAGTTGTCTGTGCATCTCTTATTTCTCCCTGTGTTGTGTGTGTGTGTGTGTGTGTGTGTGTGTGTGTGTGTGTGTGTGTGTGTGTGTGTGTGTGTGTGTGTGTAGGAGCTGACGAAGAGAGAAGTGGTTAACGTCACACACCTGGTGATCCCTGCCGAGCTCGGTTATTTACTGCAGGCTGCAGCAGGTTGGTGTGTGTGATGCTCCATGATGATTGTCTAGCTCTGGTCCAGCTCCTCACATCTCTCTGTCTAGCTCTGGTCCATCTCCTCACATCTCTCTGTGTGTCTAGCTCTGGTCCATCTCCTCACATCTCTATGTCTAGCTCTGGTCTAGGTGGTTCCTCACATATCTCTGTCTAGCTCTGGTCCATCTCCTCACATCTCTCTGTCTAGCTCTGGTCCATCTCCTCACATCTCTCTGTCTAGCTCTGGTCCATCTCCTCACATCTCTCTGTCTAGTAGCTCTGGTCCATCTCCTCACATCTCTCTGTCTAGCTCTGGTCCATCTCCTCACATATCTCTGTCTAGCTCTGGTCCATCTCCTCACATCTCTATGTCTAGCTCTGGTCCATCTCCTCACATCTCTATGTCTAGCTCTGGTCCATCTCCTCACATCTCTCTGTCTAGCTCTGGTCCATCTCCTCACATCTCTATGTCTAGCTCTGGTCCATCTCCTCACATCTCTCTGTCTAGCTCTGGTCCATCTCCTCACATCTCTCTGTGTGTCTAGGTGGCAGGGAGCTCCACTCTGACTGTTTAGCTCTGGTCCATCTCCTCACATCTCTCTGTGTCTATCTCTGTCTAGCTCTGGTCCATCTCCTCACATATCTCTGTCTAGCTCTGGTGGCAGGGAGCTCCACTCTCTATGTCTAGCTCTGGTCCATCTCCTCACATCTCTCTGTGTGTCTAGGTGGCAGGGAGCTCACTCTCTAGTGTCTAGCTCTGGTCCATCTCCTCACATCTCTCTGTGTGTCTAGGTGGCAGGGAGCTCCACTCTGACTGTCTAGCTCTGGTCATCTCCTCACATCTCTCTGTGTGTCTAGGTGGCAGGGAGCTCCACTCTGAGTGTCTAGCTCTGGTCCATCTCCTCACATCTCTCTGTGTGTCTAGGTGGCAGGGAGCTCCACTCTGATTGTCTAGCTCTGGTCTGGTCCATCTCCTCACATCTCTCTGTGTGTCTAGGTGGCAGGGAGCTCCACTCTGACTGTCTAGCTCTGGTCACATCTCTCACATCTCCTCACATCTCTGTGTGTCTAGGTGGCAGGGAGCTCCACTCTGACTGTCTAGCTCTGGTCCATCTCCTCACATCTCTCTGTGTGTCTAGGTGGCAGGGAGCTCCACTCTGACTGTTTAGCTCTGGTCCATCTCCTCACATCTCTCTGTGTGTCTAGGTGGCAGGGAGCTCCACTCTGAGTGTCAGCTCTGGATCTCTCTGTCTAGCTCTGGTCCATCTCCTCACATCTCTCTGTGTGTCTAGGTGGCAGGGAGCTCCACTCTGACTGTCTAGCTCTGGTCCATCTCCTCACATCTCTATGTCTAGCTCTGGTCCATCTCCTCACATCTCTCTGTGTGTCTAGGTGGCAGGGAGCTCCACTCTGATTGTCTAGCTCTGGTCCAGGCACCACACATCCAGGAGGAGAAGCAGCTGACTCTGCCTCTGGACATCAACAACTTCCCCTTCAGCCGCTACGTCCGGCTCTACTTCAGGGTAACACGCCCCGGTTGGGGTTCATTCCACTAATTCAGCCGCTACGTCCGGCTCTACTTCAGGGTAACACGCCCCGGTTGGGGTTCATTCCACTAATTCAGCCGCTACGTCCGGCTCTACTTCAGGGTAACACGCCCCGGTTGGGGTTCATTCCACTAATTCAGCCGCTACGTCCGGCTCTACTTCAGGGTAAACACGCCCCGGTTGGGGTTCATTCCACTAATTCCATTCTCATTCAATTCTCTCTCCCTGGAAATTCCATTTCATTCAATTCAAATTCCAGTTCAGTCTTTCAATTCAGAGTTAATTCTTCCTCTCAATTCCAATGTTAGGTAAATTCCAAGAATTCAATTCCCAATTCAGTATTATCCCCAACAATTCCACACATTCCAATTCAATTCTCTCAGGCTTTCAGGCTGACGGTGTCACTGTTCAGACAGCCTAGCTATATTTGAAATATAGAAATACAAGTTGAACTGATTAAAACGAATCCTTCAGTCAACGTTTAATACTATCTGCATAATTCCATTAACTGGGAAATGTTAAAATACTAAATTCCAATTCAATTCCAAAGATTAAATGTTTTGCAATTTCAATTAAATTCCAATTCAGAAAGTCCAAACAGTCTAATTCCAATTAAATTCCAATTCCATAACTTGAAGATGGTTGAAATTAAAATGTAATTCCACATACATTCTCCTCTTCATGAGTGATTTCAAGAATTTAATTGGAATTTCAAATGATATTGGAATTGGCACCAACCCTGACACACACATTTATAATCTGGAGGGTCTAACCCCTGACCCTCTCTCTGTAGGAGCCTAAGTTTGGGATGCTAACGGTTCCCTTGGAGATGACCCTGACGCGTACGGACGACGCCCTCCAACAGGAAGCTCTGGAGCTGTTCATTATGGTGACTCCTGTTTCGGTCTCCAGGGATACACCTCTCTGTGTGTTCTAGTGGGTTCTAGGATACACCTCTCTGTGTGTTCTAGTGGGTTCTAGGATACACCTCTCTGTGTGTTGTAGTGGGTTCTAGGATACACCTCTCCTAGTGGGTTCTAGGATACACCTCTCTGTGTGTTCTAGTGGGTTCTAGGATACACCTCTCTGTGTGTTCTAGTGGGTTCTAGGATACACCTCTCTGTGTGTTCTAGTGGGTTCTAGGATACACCTCTCTGTGTGTTCTAGTGGGTTCTAGGATACACCTCTCTGTGTGTTCTAGTGGGTTCTAGGATACACCTCTCTGTGTGTTCTAGTGGGTTCTAGGATACACCTCTCTGTGTGTTCTAGTGGGTTCTAGGATACACCTCTCTGTGTGTTCTAGTGGGTTCTAGGATACACCTCTCTGTGTGTTGTATTGGGTTCTAGGATACACCTCTCTGTGTGTTGTAGTGGGTTCTAGGATACACCTCTCTGTGTGTTGTAGTGGGTTCTAGGATACACCTCTCTGTGTGTTCTAGGATACACCTCTCTGTGTGTTCTAGGATACACCTCTCTGTGTGTTCTAGTGGGTTCTAGGATACACCTCTCTGTGTGTTGTATTGGGTTCTAGGATACACCTCTCTGTGGGTTCTAGTGGGTTCTAGGATACACCTCCCTGTGTGTTCTAGTGGGTTCTAGGATACACCTCTCTGTGTGTTGTAGTGGGTTCTAGGATACACCTCTCTGTGTGTTCTAGTGGGTTCTAGGATACACCTCCCTGTGTGTTCTAGGATACACCTCTCTGTGTGTTCTAGGATACACCTCTCTGTGTGTTCTAGGATACACCTCTCTGTGTGTTCTAGGATACACCTCTCTGTGTGTTCTAGGATACACCTCTCTGTGTTCTAGGATACACCTCTCTGTGTGTTCTAGTGGGTTCTAGGATACACCTCTCTGTGGGTTCTAGTGGGTTCTAGGATACACCTCCCTGTGTGTTCTAGTGGGTTCTAGGATACACCTCTCTGTGTGTTGTAGTGGGTTCTAGGATACACCTCTCTGTGGGTTCTAGTGGGTTCTAGGATACACCTCCCTGTGTGTTCTAGTGGGTTCTAGGATACACCTCTCTGTGTGTTGTAGGGCTGAACGATTAATTGCATTCGCGATAATATCGCGATTTGACTGAACGCGATTTTCTAATCGCAACGTGCGCGATTTGAGGTGGTCACGTGACGCGACTTTTCATGCTGTCCAGCGCAATGTCCTCTTGCTCGACGGAACAGTCAGAAACTGACACAGCTGATACTTTAATATCGAAGAGGAACAGCACGTCGGTGGTGTGGAACTATTTTGGTTTTTAAAAAAGAAGATGCTGAGCAGCGTCAGGTGTTGTGCAGAGCATGCCGTGCTCCGATTGCTACTTCACGGGGGGGGTAACACTACAAACCTGTTTCAGCACTTAAAAAAAATACCACAAATCAATGCATGACAGTTGTATGACCCAAAATGCCGAGCATCAGTGCGCGAGACAAGCCAAATACCTCAAGACAGGGATCACTGACAGAAATGTTCGAAAGTGTCACTCCGTATGAACGTAATTCAAAAACGGCACGGAGAAATCACTCGGACAATAACCGAGTTCATAGCCAAAGATATGATGCCTCTCAGCACGGTGACCAAGCCTGGGTTCATGGCATTAATACATACGCTTGATAAACGTTACAGTATACCCTCCCGCACATACTTCAGTCAGACTGCCATTACCGGAGCTGTACAAAAAGTGCAAAGAGAAAGTCGCCGCGGAACTTTAAAACGGTGGAGTTTTTTGCTAGCACTACTGATATGTGGTCAAGCCGCACAGCTGAGCCGTACCAGAGTCTTACAGTCCATTTTATTGATGAAGATTTTCAACCTCCGAGCTCGCTGCCTACAAACTACCTACTTCCAGACGATCACACAGGGGAAAATATTGCAGCCGGCCTGAGAGAAGGGCTTGTCAGCTGGGATCTCCACGAGGAGAATCACGTCTGCATCACGACGGACAACGCGTCGAATATGGTGCTTGCTGCGCGGCTTAATGAATGGACGAGGCTCCAATGTTTTGGCCACAGATTACATCTTGCCATTGGTAAGTTATCGTGTGTGTGTGTGTGTGTGTGTGTGTGTGTGTGTGTGTGTGTGTGTGTGTGTGTGTGTGTGTGTGGTGTGTGTGTGTGTGTGTGTGTGTGTGTGTGGTGTGTGTGTGTGTGTGTGTGTGCGCGAGTGCGAGAGAGAGAGATGCGTCGATTAGTAAAGCTGAATATACAAATATATATAAATGATATTATATAAATCGGATGGGATTAAATAAATTCATACTTCCACTCCTTTTCTAATATGTAAATTCATTTACTTGCTTATATCATATGTCTGTCTGTGGTGGAATGCCCACCTGCATTTTTTTTCTTTTCTTGTTTTGTTTTTTACATGTTTTTTTAGTGTTTATGAGAGAGAGAGAGAGAGAAAGAGAGAGAGAATTGACATGCAAATAAAGACCCTTTGAATTGAGAGAGAGAGAGAGGATGTGTTGTGGATGTGTGTATTTCAGAATTACAGCTAATTTGAGTGTGTAATAGTGAGAGCCTTGTATCAAAACTCAAATTGTGTGTAATACACTACTTTTTATTTCTTTTAGAAAATGCACTCAAAGATGACAGAGTGTCAAGGGCAACAGCACTGTGCAGGAAGCTGGTGGGGCACTTTTCCCACAGTTGGAAGAAGAAAGCAGCCCTGACGGAGGCACAGAGAGAGCTCAAACTCCCTGAGCACAACCTCATAACGGGAGTGCCCAACAAGATGGGGTTCTAAAGAAATGATGATTGCCAGAGTGCTTGAACAGGCCAAAGCCATTTCTCAGGTATTGTCTGAGGAGATCGATATGCACGCTCCCTTATCCCAACCTGGCAGGATATTGACGTGTTGGAGTCGATTCACAAGGCACTGCATCCTCTACTGGAGTTTACTGATGCTCTTTCTGGAGAGGAGTATGTAAGCATCTCCTACCTCAAGCCAGTTCTCCACCTTTTTGCCACATCAGTCCTGGCTGAAGATGCTGAGGACACTGACCTGACTAAATCAATAAAAACCAAAGTCCTAGCATACCTCATAAATAACAAATATGGAGACCCAAACATCCAGGAGCTTTTGGATGTTGCCTGTTTCCTGGACCCTAGGTTCAAAATACAGTACATCAGTACAGACAACATCCCTGCTATCAAGACTCGTCTGAAGACAGAGATAGTAGACTTGGCACAACGTACATATCATTGGGTAAATAATTATGTATTTCACAAAAAAAACAAAAATTTTCTGTAAAATCTAACTGGAAAACTAATGGCTGTTGTTTTCATCTAATAGGAGAAGAGGTCTCGTACTGAAAAACTGTTCAGATGCCTCAAAGTGCACAGTCCTTGGGGGAAAAGACGAAGAGGTCTCTTGGCAGTTTTTTTCAAGACCAGTTCAGCCTCTCCTTCTTTGCCTGTAAATCTTGAAGATGTCGCAGAGGCAGAGATAAACAATTACCTGATGACTCCTACCATTGATGGAGAAGATGATCCATTGGCTTGGTGGAGGGTGCACAAGATCAGCTACCCACAGTTGTGCACCATGGCACGCAAGTATCTTTGTGTACCTGCTACAAGCGCTCCCTCAGAGCGTCTTTTTAGCACAGGAGGGAATATTGTGACTTGCACTCGCTCATCCTTGAAGCCAGAAAAAGTCAATATTCTGGTTTTCTTAGCAAAAAACCTGTGAGCCACTGAGAACAGAACTGTTGGATAAGTATGGCTGGGCAGTGCCATACTCGTAGTGAACTTTAGTCTGTGTGGTGTGTTATTGTTGTGTACTTGAGATAAGTGAGGCTCATCTATTTTATATTATAATATTCAAATCGTTTATAAAAAATAGTTTGTCTAAATTAAAAGTGCATTTCTCATTTTTATTTATAACTTTATTTACTTTGATTTTACAAAATATTTTCAAAAGCAAATTCCTTGTTTCAGTTGTGTGAAATGTTACTGACTTGGGAGCAGTAAGATACATACAATTTAAAATATATTTTTTCTTAAGACTGTACCTTTTGCACACAGTGTTTACAAAGTTCATGCCTTTGTTTAAATTATTTAAATGCACAGTGGCAAAGCCACAGATGTTTCTGTAATGAGCAGTTCAATAAAAATGTCATTTATTTCAAGTCATACATGTTTGAATTTAATTCTAACAAATAGACTCAGCCTATGGGAAAGAACATTTCACACTAAATGTATATACTATTGTGTTGGTCATTCCATTTAAATCATTCATTATGTTTTGTAGGGGAAAAAGGATAAATAAATTAAATCGCATATTAAATCGCAATCGCAAATATTGGGGGCAAAAAATCGCAATTAGATTATTTTCCAAAAATCGTTCAGCCTTAGTGTGTTGTAGTGTGGGTTCTAGGATACACCTCTCTGTGTGTTTGTAGTGGGTTCTAGGATACACCTCTCTGTGTGTTCTAGTGTGTTCTAGGATACACCTCCCTGTGTGTTCTAGTGTGTTCTAGGATACACCTCTCTGTGTGTTCTAGGATACACCTCTCTGTGTGTTCTAGTGGGTTCTAGGATACACCTCCCTGTGTGTTGTAGTGGGTTCTAGGATACACCTCTCTGTGTGTTGTATTGGGTTCTAGGATACACCTCTCTGTGGGTTCTAGGATACACCTCTCTGTGGGTTCTAGTGGGTTCTAGGATACACCTCCCTGTGTGTTGTAGTGGGTTCTAGGATACACCTCTCTGTGGGTTTTAGGTCTCCAGGGATACACCTCTCTGTGCTCTAGTGGGTTTAAGGTGTTCTAGATGTTAGGGTTCTGAATATCTCTCTGTTCTAGGTGTTAGGGTTCTGAATATCTCTCTTGTTCTAGGTGTTAGGGTTCTGAATATCTCTCTGTTCTAGGTGTTAGTGGGTTCTGAATATCTCCCTGTTCTAGGTGTTAGGGTTCTGAATATCTCTCTGTTCTAGGTGTTAGGGTTCTGAATATCTCTCTGTTCTAGGTGTTAGGGTTCTGAATATCTCTCTGTTCTAGGTGTTAGGGTTCTGTTCATCTTAGGGCTGGGCGATATGGCCTAAAAATCCTATCTTGATTTTTTCAAGACTTACGGGCAATTCATGATATATATCTACATTTGTTTTCTCTAAATAAGCTTTGTTGTACAATTTAAAGGTCAAATACACTGCATTTCAAACAGTCATCAATAATCTAATGAATTCAGTGGACTTTGTGAAGTTATACCCCAGGCTAAATATAAGCTTTCCACAACCATAAGACACACTAATATTTGAAGTATTTTATCAAAATAGTTTTTTGTTGTTGCAAAAATCTCTGATTTGTCTTTCAAGTGTGTCTATGAAAAGGCCCTTTTCTGTTCCAAATGTAACTAGAACCGTGAATAAACACATTCAGTAATAATGACTAACGTCTTGTAGCAGGCATTAGGCTGTAGAACATTAACACAGGCCTCATCAACAATCTCTCCAGCCCACGTGCTAGTGATTAGCCAGCTAGTCCTCATATTTCAAGTTTAGCCAACGTGGATCTATTTGCTAGCTAACAAGGTAGAACAGTTTAAATTGTTATGAACACCCCCTCTGTCTGTCCTTCTCCAGCTGTTTAAAACAGCGTGTTAGCCTGTCCCTCTGTCCTTCTCCAGCTGTTTGAAACAGCATGTTAGCCTGTCCTTCTGTCCGTCTCCAGCTGTTTGAACAGCGTGTAGCCTGTCCTTCTGTCTGTCTCCAGCTGTTTGAACAGCATGTTAGCCTTTCCTTCTGTCTGTCTCCAGCTGTTTGAACAGCATGTTAGCCTGTCCTTCTGTCCTTCTCCAGCTGTTTGAACAGCGTGTTAGCCTGTCCTTCTGTCCTTCTCCAGCTGTTTGAACAGTGTGTTAGCCTGTCCTTCTGTCTGTCTCCAGCTTTGAAACAGCATGTTAGCCTGTCCTTCTGTCTGTCTCCAACTGTTGAACAGCGGTTAGCCTGTCCCTTCTGTCCGTCTCCAGCTGTTTGAACAGCGTGTTAGCCTGGTTCTGTCTGTCTCCAGCTGTTTGAACAGCGTGTTAGCCTGTCCTTCTGTCTGTCTCCAGCTGTTTGAACAGCATGTTAGCCTGTCCTTCTGTCTGTCTCCAGCTGGTTTGAACAGCATGTTAGCCTGTCCTTCTGTCCTTCTCCAGCTGTTTTGAACAGCATGTTAGCCTGTCCTTCTGTCTGTCTCCAGCTGTTTGAACAGCATGTGGTTGTCCTTCTGTCCTTCTCCAGCTGTGTTGAACAGCGTGTTAGCCTGTCCTCTGTCTGTCTCCAGCTGTTTGAACAGCATGTTAGCCTGTCCTTCTGTCTGTCTCCAGCTGTTTGAACAGCGTTCTGAATAGCCTGTCCTTCTGTCTGTCTCCAGCTGTCTGAACAGCGTGTAGCCTGTCCTTCTGTCCGTCTCCAGCTGTTTGAACAGTGTGTTAGCCTGTCCTTCTGTCTGTCTCCAGGGTGTTTGAACAGCATGTTAGCCTGTCCTTCTGTCCTTCTCCAGCTGTTTGAACAGCGTGTTAGCCTGTCCTTCTGTCTGTCTCCAGCGTTAGGGTTCAGACGTGATTAGCCTGTCCTTCTGTTCTCCAGCTGTTTGAACAGCGTGTTAGCCTGTCCTTCTGTCTGTCTCCAGCTGTTTGAACAGCGTGTTAGCCCTGTCCTTCTGTCTTCTCCAGCTGTTTGAACAGATGTTAGCTTGTCCTTCTGTCCTTCTCCAGCTGTTTTTAGCGGTTAGCCTGTCCTTCTGTCTGTTCTCCAGCTGTTTGAACAGCATGTAATAGCCTGTCCTTCTGTCTGTCTCCAGCTGTTTGAACAGCGTGTTAGCCTGTCCTCTGTCTGTCTCCAGCTGTTTGAACAGCATGTTAGCCTGTCCTTCTGTCCTTCTCCAGCTGTTTGAACAGCATGTTAGCCTGTCCTTCTGTCTGTCTCAGCTTTTGAACAGCGTCTCTGTCCCTCTCAGTCCGTCTAGGGCTGGTATTTGAACAGCGTGTTAGCCTGTCCTTTGTCTGTCTCCAGCTGTTTGAAACAGCGTGTTAGCCTGTCCTTCTGTCCGTCTCCAGCTGTTTTGAACAGGTGTTAGCCTGTCCTGTCTGTCAGCTGTTTCCAGCTGTTAGCCTGTCCTTCTGTCCGTCTCCAGCTGTTTGAACAGCGTGTTAGCCTGTCCTTCTGTCTGTCTCCAGCTGTTTGAACAGCGTGTTAGCCTGTCCTTCTGTCTGTCTCCAGCTGTTTTGAACAGCGTGTTTAGCCTGTCCTTCTGTCTGTCTCCAACACATGTTTTGAACAGCATGTTAGCCTGTCCTTCTGTCTGTCTCCAGCTGTTTGAACAGCTGTGTTAGCCTGTCCTTCTGTCCGTCTCCAGCTGTTTGAACAGCGTGTTAGCCTGTCCTTCTGTCTGTCTCCAGCTGTTTGAACAGCATGTTAGCCTGTCCTTCTGTCCTTCTCCAGCTGTTTGAACAGCGTGTTAGCCTGTCCTTCTGTCTGTCTCCAGCTGTTTTGAACAGCGTGTTAGCCTGTCCTTCTGTCTGTCTCCAGCTGTTTGAACAGCGTGTTAGCCTGTCTTCTGTCCGTCTCCAGCTGTTTGAACAGCATGTTAGCCTGTCCTTCTGTCCTGTCTCCAGCTGTTTGAACAGCGTGTTAGCCTGTCCTTCTGTCCTTCTCCAGCTGTTTGAACAGCGTGTTAGCCTGTCCCTTCTGTCTGTCTCCAGCTGTTTGAACAGCATGTTAGCCTGTCCTTCTGTCTGTTCTCCAGCTGTTTGAACAGCGTGTTAGCCTGTCCTTCTGTCTGTCTCCAGCTGTTTGAACAGTGTGTTAGCCTGTCCTTCTGTCTGTCTCCTCCAGCTGTTTGAACAGCGTGTTAGCCTGTCCTTCTGTCTGTCTCCAGCTGTTTGAACAGCGTGTTAGCCTGTCCTTCTGTCTCTTCTCCAGCTGTTTTGAACAGCGTGTTAGCCTGTCCTTCTGTCTGTCTCCAGCTGTTTGAACAGCGTGTTAGCCTGTCCTTCTGTCTGTCTCTCCAGCTGTTTGAACAGCGTGTTAGCCTGTCCTTCTGTCCTGTCTCCAGCTGTTTGAACAGCGTGTTAGCCTGTCCTTCTGTCCTTTCTCCAGCTGTTTGAACAGCGTGTTAGCCTGTCCTTCTGTCTGTCTCCAGCTGTTTGAACAGCGTGTTAGCCTGTCCTTCTGTCTGTCTCCAGCTGTTTGAACAGCGTGTTAGCCTGTCCTTCTGTCCGTCTCCAGCTGTTTGAACAGCGTGTTAGCCTGTCCTTCTGTCCGTCTCCAGCTGTTTGAACAGCGTGTTAGCCTGTCCTTCTGTCTGTCTCCAGCTGTTTGAACAGCATGTTAGCCTGTCCTTCTGTCCGTCTCCAGCTGTTTGAACAGCGTGTTAGCCTGTCCTTCTGTCCGTCTCCAGCTGTTTGAACAGCGTGTTAGCCTGTCCTTCTGTCCGTCTCCAGCTGTTTGAACAGCCTACAGCGTGTTAGCCTGTCCTTCTGTCTGTCTCCAGCTGTTTGAACAGCGTGTTAGCCTGTCCTTCTGTCTGTCTCCAGCTGTTTGAACAGCATGTTAGCCTGTCCTTCTGTCCTTCTCCAGCTGTTTGAACAGCGTGTTAGCCTGTCCTTCTGTCTGTCTCCAGCTGTTTGAACAGCGTGTTAGCCTGTCCTTCTGTCCTTCTCCAGCTGTTTGAACAGCGTGTTAGCCTGTCCTTCTGTCTGTCTCCAGCTGTTTGAACAGCATGTTAGCCTGTCCTTCTGTCTGTCTCCAGCTGTTGAACAGCGTGTTAGCCTGTCCTTCTGTCTGTCTCCAGCTGTTTGAACAGCGTGTTAGCCTGTCCTTCTGTCCGTCTCCAGCTGTTTGAACAGTGTGTGTTAGCCTGTCCTTCTGTCTGTCTCCAGCTGTTTGAACAGCATGTTAGCCTGTCCTTCTGTCCTTCTCCAGCTGTTTGAACAGCGTGTTAGCCTGTCCTTCTGTCTGTCTCCAGCTGTTTGAAACAGCGTGTTAGCCTGTCCTTCTGTCTGTCTCCAGCTGTTTGAACAGCGTGTTAGCCTGTCCTTCTGTCTGTCTCCAGCTGTTTGAACAGCGTGTTAGCCTGTCCTTCTGTCTGTCTCCAGCTGTTTGAACAGCATGTTAGCCTGTCCTTCTGTCCTTCTCCAGCTGTTTGAACAGCGTGTTTAGCCTGTCCTTCTGTCTGTCTCCAGCTGTTTGAACAGCGTGTTAGCCTGTCCTTCTGTCTGTCTCCAGCTGTTTGAACAGCGTGTTAGCCTGTCCTTCTGTCTGTCTCCAGCTGTTTGAACAGCGTGTTAGCCTGTCCTTCTGTCCTTCTCCAGCTGTTTGAACAGCATGTTAGCCTGTCCTTCTGTCTGTCTCCAGCTGTTTGAACAGCGTGTTAGCCTGTCCTTCTGTCCGTTCTCCAGCTGTTTGAACAGCGTGTTAGCCTGTCCTTCTGTCTGTCTCCAGCTGTTTGAACAGCGTGTTAGCCTGTCCTTCTGTCCGTCTCCAGCTGTTTGAACAGCGTGTTAGCCTGTCCTTCTGTCCGTTTTGAACAGCGTGTTAGCCTGTCCTTCTGTCGTCTCCAGCTGTTTGAACAGCGTGTTAGCCTGTCCTTCTGTCTGTCTCCAGCTGTTTGAACAGCGTGTTAGCCTGTCCTTCTGTCTGTCTCCAGCTGTTTGAACAGCGTGTTAGCCTGTCCTTCTGTCTGTCTCCAGCTGTTTGAACAGCGTGTTAGCCTGTCCTTCTGTCTGTCTCCAGCTGTTTGAACAGCGTGTTAGCCTGTCCTTCTGTCCGTCTCCAGCTGTTTGAACAGCGTGTTAGCCTGTCCTTCTGTCTGTCTCCAGCTGTTTGAACAGCATGTTAGCCTGTCCTTCTGTCCTTCTCCAGCTGTTTGAACAGCGTGTTAGCCTGTCCTTCTGTCTGTCTCCAGCTGTTTGAACAGCGTGTTAGCCTGTCCTTCTGTCTGTCTCCAGCTGTTTGAACAGCGTGTTAGCCTGTCCTTCTGTCTGTCTCCAGCTGTTTGAACAGCGTGTTAGCCTGTCCTTCTGTCCTTCTCCAGCTGTTTGAACAGCGTGTTAGCCTGTCCTTCTGTCCTTCTCCAGCTGTTTGAACAGCGTGTTAGCCTGTCCTTCTGTCTGTCTCCAGCTGTTTGAACAGCATGTTAGCCTGTCCTTCTGTCTGTCTCCAGCTGTTTGAACAGCGTGTTAGCCTGTCCTTCTGTCTGTCTCCAGCTGTTTGAACAGTGTGTTAGCCTGTCCTTCTGTCTGTCTCCAGCTGTTTTGAACAGCGTGTTAGCCTGTCCTTCTGTCTGTCTCCAGCTGTTTGAACAGCGTGTTAGCCTGTCCTTCTGTCTGTTCTCCAGCTGTTTGAACAGCGTGTTAGCCTGTCCTTCTGTCTGTCTCCAGCTGTTTGAACAGCGTGTTAGCCTGTCCTTCTGTCTGTCTCCAGCTGTTTGAACAGCGTGTTAGCCTGTCCTTCTGTCTGTCTCCATTTGTTTGAACAGCGTGTTAGCCTGTCCTTCTGTCTGTCTCCAGCTGTTTGAACAGCATGTTAGCCTGTCCTTCTGTCCTTCTCCAGCTGTTTGAACAGCGTGTTAGCCTGTCCTTCTGTCTGTCTCCAGCTGTTTGAACAGCGTGTTAGCCTGTCCTTCTGTCCTGTCTCCAGCTGTTTGAACAGCGTGTTAGCCTGTCCTTCTGTCTGTCTCCAGCTGTTTGAACAGCGTGTTTAGCCTGTCCTTCTGTCCGTCTCCAGCTGTTTGAACAGCGTGTTAGCCTGTCCTTCTGTCCTTCTCCAGCTGTTTGAACAGCGTGTTAGCCTGTCCTTCTGTCTGTCTCCAGCTGTTTTGAACAGCGTGTTAGCCGTCCTTCTGTCCGTCTCCAGCTGTTTGAACAGCGTGTTAGCCTGTCCTTCTGTCCTTCTCCAGCTGTTTGAACAGCGTGTTAGCCTGTCCTTCTGTCTGTCTCCAGCTGTTTTGAACAGCGTGTTAGCCTGTCCTTCTGTCTGTCTCCAGCTGTTTGAACAGCGTGTTAGCCTGTCCTTCTGTCCGTCTCCAGCTGTTTGAACAGCGTGTTAGCCTGTCCTTCTGTCCTTCTCCAGCTGTTTGAACAGCGTGTTAGCCTGTCCTTCTGTCTGTCTCCAGCTGTTTGAACAGCATGTTAGCCTGTCCCTCTGTCCGTCTCCAGCTGTTTGAACAGCATGTTAGCCTGTCCTTCTGTTTCTCCAGCTGTTTGAACAGCGTGTTAGCCTGTCCTTCTGTCTGTCTCCAGCTGTTTGAACAGAGAGCGTCTGTCCTTCTGTCCTTCTCCAGCTGTTTGAACAGCGTGTTAGCCTGTCCTTCCTCTCTGTCTCCAGCTGTTTGAACAGCGTGTTAGCCTGTCCTTCTGTCCTTCTCCAGCTGTCATTGAACAGCGTGTTAGCCTGTCCTTCTGTCCTTTCTCAGCTGTTTGAACAGCGTGTTAGCCTGTCCTTCTGTCCTTCCCAGTCTGTTGAACAGCGTGTTAGCCTGTCCTTCTGTCCTTCTCCAGCTTTTTGAACAGCGGTTGCCTATCTTCTGTCTTTCTCCAGCTGTTTGAACACGCGTGGTTAGCCTGTCCTCTCTCATTCTGAAACCAGCTGTTTGAACAGCGTTCTGGTTAGCCTGTCCTTCTGTCTGTCTCCAGCTGTTTGAACAGCGTGTGTTAGCCTGTCCTTCTGTCTGTCTCCAGCTGTTTGAACAGCGTGTTCGAGCCTGTCCTTCTGTCTGTCTCCAGCTGTTTGAACAGCGTGTTAGCCTGTAATTCTGTCTGTCTCCAGCTGTTTGAACAGCGTGTTAGCCTGTCCTTCTGAATATCTCAGCTGTTTTAGGCATTTAGCCTGTCCTTCTGTCTGTCTCCAGCTGTTTCTACAGCGTGTTAGCCTGTCCTTCTGAATGTCTCCAGCTGTTTGAACAGCATGTTAGCCTGTCCTTCTGTCTGTCTCCAGCTGTTTGAACAGCGTTGTTAGCCTGTCCTTCTCCGTCTCCAGCTGTTTTATTGAACAGCGTGTTAGCCTGTCCTTCTGTCCGTCTCCAGCTGTCTTTCAGCGTGTTAGCCTGTCGTTTCTGTCCGTTCTCCAGCTGTGTTTTGAACAGCGTGTTAGCCTGTCCACTTTGTTCAGATGTGAAATCAAATGGCCTACCTTATTTTCTCAGAATGAGAACGACTTGCCAATTCTTTATATAATTGTGTTTTATGCTAAACTGCACATTTATAAAATAACCCAGACTAGACAGCTGGTATAACAGTCTGTGGCTAAAATGCTGCTATCGGCGGTACCTGGTACCACAATATCTCGCACGACAAACTGAGTTTAAGGTTATTTTTCAGAATATGTTCATTGATGCTCTCGTTTTAGTAGTGTCTGAATCTGCGTGCAATTTGACAAGTTGAGACACAAAAAAGTTAACTTCTCCTCTATTACGGAAAGATAATGTGTTTTGGTGTCATTTTTACCGATTCTGTTGGACCAAACCTCAAATGCAAGCGGGCGAGTTGAATCTCTGTTCAGAGAGGAAGTTGTGATCTGTCAACTTTGTTGGCGTGAGAGGTTCTGAGGGGCTCTCTGTGTAGTGTGTTAGGGTTAGAGGATCTCTCTGAAGCAAGAGGTTTCATTCTCGCTAAAAATAGGTCCAAAATAAGGCCGATGCGTTTCAAATGGGCTTATTTTGGTGTTTAAGCTTGTGGCCTCCCTTCCTTGCCTTTGGGACAACGACTCCCATTGTTAGGGCGGAGACATGCATCTTGTCATTATGTAGAGATCTCTGGTGTAAATGGGAAGGTTTAGACCAAAATACAACAGGAAAATAAGCGGACGTAAACGCTCATAAAAACCAGAAATATCTCTCTGTTCCATTCAACAGGCATTTGGAATATATCTCAAAAAACAGGTGTTTCAATCATCAATATGAATTGATATATCGCCCAGGGCCCTAGTTTATCTCTCTGTTCTAGGGGTTAGGGTTCTGAATATCTCTCTGTTCTAGGTGTTAGGGTTCTGAATATCTCTCTGTTCTAGGTGTTAGGGTTCTGAATATCTCTCTGTTCTAGGTGTTAGGGTTCTGAATATCTCTCTGTTCTAGGTGTTAGGGTTCTGAATATCTCTCTGTTCTAGGTGTTAGGGTTCTGAATATCTCCCTGTTCTAGGTGTTAGGGTTCTGTATATCTCTCTGTTCTAGATCCAGAGGTTAATGGGCGACCCCCACCTGAACAGGGCTGATTGTGCTTTCTAGTGGGTTCTAGGTGTTTAAAGGATAGTTAGCATTTTTTCTGCGTTATGTCCAAATCATCTATAAGTTGAGCTACCAAATCAATTTGAGATACATTTGGTTGTTAATAAGTACCATGAATTGCATTGGATTTGTGGCACAAATTCTAAAACGGTAGCATTTGGAAACAGTGCCAGGGAAACCAAACCAAAGCATGGATTGTGGTCATACCTTGTCCAGTCATTTAGTCATTTGGGTGAACTATCCCGGGTCCGTTTAAGTGTTAGGGTTCTGTCTTATCTCTGTCTCATCTCTGTCTTATCTCTGCGTTCTATGTGTTTAAGTGTTAGGGTTCTGTCTTATCTCTGTGTTCTAGGTATTTAAGTGTTAGGGTTCTGTCTTATCTATGTGTTCTAGGTGTTTAAGTGTTAGGGTTCTGTCTATCTGTGTGTTTTAAGTGTTTATGTGTTAGACAGAACCCTATCTCTGTGTTCTAGGTGTTTAAGTGTTAGGGTTCTGTCTGTGTTCTAAGTATTAAGGGATGTGGTTCTATGTTCTAGATCCTGAGGTTCATGGGCGACCCCCACCTGAACGGGGCTCAGGAGAACCTGTTTGGGAACTACATCATCCAGAGAGGACTGGCCAATCAGGGCCTGCGAGACGAGATCCTGGCTCAGCTGGCCAACCAGGTGTGGCGGAACCCTAACCATGACAACGCAGAGAGAGGATGGCTGCTGTTGCTGGGGTGTGTCTGCTGCTTCCCCCCCTCCACCAGCCTGCACACACACCTACTGAAGTAAGGACAAACAACATTTCTAAAAACCTGTTTTTGCTTTGTCATTATGGGGTACTGAAGGACATGAGGACACACTTTTATTTAATCTATTTTAGACACAACCTGTAAGTAACACAAACACCTAAAAGTCAAGAGGACTGACACACACAAGGCTACTGTACACAGACACACAGACCGGGGTTTACCTGCTCACACCTGTCCCCTCCTAGGTTTGACACACACACCACGCCTACTGCTGGCACACAGGCACCTACTGCAGGACACTGATCCAGGCCAATCAGAAGTCCCGGCTGGGACAGGCACGCCCCTGACTGCAGCACACACATATCCACTGACTCTGCTGGAGTGGACACACATAGGAAGAGGGCTAACATGGTGCTGCAGGACACTGCACACACCTACTGAAGGCCA
The DNA here is from genome assembly GCA_036851935.1 of Coregonus suidteri. NCBI lineage: Eukaryota > Metazoa > Chordata > Actinopteri > Salmoniformes > Salmonidae > Coregonus > Coregonus suidteri. The sequence continues at coordinate 35,644 of JAGTTL010000200.1, read as the reverse complement.
CATGACATCTGAGGGCTGTCTGCTAACCTACTGACTAACAGACACAGAAACACAGACTGAAACAGCTGCTTGACTCCATAACACTCCTCCCCTCCTCCCTCTCTCACACTCTACTGAGTAAGGACACTTCACTGTGTCCCGACACAACTCCTGGACACAGTGGAGAAGACCTGGCGGGAGACATCCTGCTACACAGGTACTGAAGGACACCATCCTACTGAAGTAATCCTACACACACACCTACTACACAGGTATCCTATCCTACCACCCTACTACACAGGTAGACCTACACCATCCTGCTACACAGGTATCCTATCCCTACTATCCTGCTACACCTGTATCCTACACCTACCATCCTACTAAGGACATCCTATCCCACCTATCCTGCTACACAGGTATCCTACCTACCATCCTACTACACAGGTATCCTATCCTACACACCTACTACTGAAGGTACACACACACCACCTACTACACAGGTATCCTATCCTACCACCCTGCTACACAGGTATCCTAACACACCATCCTGCTACTGAAGGTATCCTATCCACACATCCTGCTACACAGGTACACATACCACACATCCTGCTACACAGGTATCCTATCCTACCATCCTGCTACACAGGTATCCTACACACCACCTGCTACACACAGGTATCCTATCCACCATCCTGCTACTGAAGGTATCCTATCCTACCATCCTACTACACAGGTACATCCTACCATCCTACTACACAGGTATCCTATCCTACCACACCTACTACACAGGTAATCCATCCTACCACCTACTACACAGGTATCCTATCCTACCACCCTAATACGTAAGGATCCTATCCTACCATCCTGCTACACAGGTATCCTACCTACCATCCTGCTACACAGGTATCCTATCAGGACACACCCTACTACTGAAGGTACACATCCTACCACCTACTGACAGGTATCACATCACACCACCTACTGCTACACAGGGACACATCCTACCATACTGCTACACAGACACACTATCCTACCATCCTACTACACAGGTATCCTATCCTACACCTACTACTGAAGTATCCTATCCTACCACCCTACTACACAGGTATCCTACACCTACCACCCTACTACACAGGACACACACATCCTACCATCCTACTACACAGGTATCCTATCCTACACACCCTACTACACAGGTATCCACATCCTACCATCCTGCTACACAGGTATCCTGAAGTACCGACCTACCACCACCTACTGACACAGGTATCCTATCCTACCATACTGCTACACAGGACATCCTATCCTACCACCCTACTACACAGGTATCCTACACTACCACCCTACTACACAGGTATCCTACACACCATCCTGCTGAAGGTATCCATCCTACACACCTACACAGGTAGGACACATCACACACCTACTACACAGGTATCCATCCACACCTACTACACAGGTATCCTATCCTACCACCTACTGCTACACACACACATCCTACTGACCATCCTGCTACACAGGTATCCTATCCACACCACACCTGCTACACACAGGTACACACACCTACCATACTGCTACACACACACACCTACTGAACCATCCCTGCTACACAGGTATCCTATCCTACCATCCTACTACACAGGATCCTATCCTACCATCCTACTACACAAGTATCCTATCACACACATCCTACTACACAGGTACCTATCACACCATCCTACTACACAAGTATCACACACACCATCCTGCTACACAGGTATCCTACACCTACCATCTACCTACACACACATCCTATCCTACCACCCACACTACACAGGTATCCTACCTACCACTACTACACTGTATCCTATCCTACCATCCTACTGAACAAGTATCCTATCCACACATCCTACTACACAGGTATCCTATCCTACCACCCTACTACACAGGTATCACACCTACCATACTACTACACACATCCTATCCTACCATGAACTACACAGGTATCCTATCCTACTACACAGGTAAGAACACACACATCCTACTACACACACACCTACTATCCTACCATCCTACTACACAGGTATCACATCCTACACACCTACTGAAGGGCGGCACACAGCTTTACTGGTTAAGAGGACACACACACACCTAACCGAAAGGTCGCTGGTTCTAATCCCCGAGCCTACTGAGGTGAAAAACACACGACCTGCCCTTGAAGCAAGGCACTTAACCCTAATTGCTACTGTAAGTCGCTCTGGATAACAGCGTCTACTAAATGACCAATTATTATTATTATTACTACACAGGTATCACACACACCATCCTGCCTACACAGGTATCCTATCCTACCACACAGGTATCCGATCCTACCATCCTACTACACACACACCTACCTACTACAGGACACCATCCTACCATCCTGCTACACAGGTATCCTACACCTACTACACAGTATCCTACACCTACACATCCTGCTACACAAGTATCCTATCCTACCACCTACTACACAGGACACACCTACTACCACCCTACTACACAGGATACTACACTACCATCCTGCTGAAGGTATCCTACCTACATCCTACTACAACAGGTACTACCTACCACCTGCTGAACAAGTATCCTACACCATCCTACTACAAAGGTATCCATCCTACATCCTGCTACACAGGTATCCTATCCTACCATCCTGCTACACAGGTATCCTACTACCACCTACTACTGAAGTATCCTATCCTACCACACTACTAGTAAGGTATCCTACCTACCATCCTGAAGGACTACACAGGTACTATCCTACCACCCTACTACACAGGTATCCTACACACACACCATCCTGCTACACCAGGTACACTATCCTACACCTACTACACAGTATCCTACCTACCACCCTACTACACAGGTATCCTATCCTACACCTACTGAACACAGGTATCCATCACACCATCCTGCTACACACACACCTATCCTACCACACTACTACTGAAGGTATCTATCCTACCATCCTGCTACACAGGTATCCTATCCTACACACCTACTACACAGGTATCCTACCTACACACCTACTGAAACACAGTATCAGGTACTACCACCCTACTACACAGGTATCCTACACCTACCTCCTACTACACAGGTATCCTATCCTACCACCTTACTACACAGGTATCCTATCCTACCAAGGCTACACAGGTATCCTATCCTACCACCCTACTACACAGGTATATCCTATCCTACCATCCTGCTACACAGGTATCCTATCCTACCACCTACTACACAGGTATCCATCCTACCATCCTGCTACACAGGTATCCTATCTTACCATCCTGCTACAACAGGTATCCTATCCTACCATCCTACTACACAGGTATCCTATCCTACCATCCTGCTACACAGGTATCCTATCCTACCATCCTGCTACACAGGTATCCTATCCTACCATCAGTATAGAACACAGGTATCCTATCCTACCATCCTGCTACACAGGTATCCTATCCCTACCTCCTGCTACACACACCAGGTATCCTATCCTAACCATCCTGAACCTACACAGGTATCCTATCCTACCATCCTACTACACAGGTATCCTTATCCTACCCATCCTACACAGGTACCTATCCTACCATCCTGCTACACAGGTATCCTATCCTACCATCCTACTACACAGGTATCCTATCCTACCATCCTACTACACAGGTATCCTATCCTACCACCCTCCTACACAGGTATCCTATCCTACCATCCTACTACACAGGTATCCTATCCTACCATCCTGCTACACAGGTATCCTATCCTACCATCCTACTACACAGGTATCCTATCCTACCACCCTACTACACAGGTATCCTATCCTACCATCCTACTACACAGGTATCCTATCCTACCATCCTACTACACAGGTATCCTATCCTACCATCCTACTACAGGTATCCTATCCTACCACCCTACTACACAGGTATCCTATCCTACCATCCTGCTACACAGGTATCCTATCCTACCATCCTACTACACAGGTATCCTATCCTACTTAGTGGTACTACACAGGTATCCTATCCTACCATCCCCTGCTACACAGGTATCCTATGCCCTACCATCCTAACTACACACACAGGTATCCTATCCTACCATCCTACACATTACCTATCCTATTCCTACTACACAGGTATCCTATCCTACCATCCTGCTACACAGGTATCCTATCCTACCACCCTACTACACAGGTATCCTATCCTACCATCCTACTACACAGGACTACATACTATACACAGTATCCCAGGTATCCTACCATCCTACTACACAGGTATCCTATCCTACCATCCTACTACACAGGTATCCTATCCTACCATCCTGCTACACAGGTATCCTATCCTACCATCCTGCTACACAGGTATCCTATCCTACCACCCTGCTACACAGGTATCCTATCCTACCACCTGCTACACAGGTATCCTATCCTACCATCCTGCTACACAGGTATCCTATCCTACCATCCTGCTACACAGGTATCCTATCCTACCATCCTGCTACACAGGTATCCTATCCTACCATCCTGCTACACAGGTATCCTATCCTACCATCCTGCTACACAGGTATCCTATCCTACCACCCTGCTACACAGGTATCCTATCCTACCACCCTGCTACACAGGTATCCTATCCTACCATCCTGCTACACAGGTATCCTATCCTACCACCCTACTACACAGGTATCCTATCCTACCATCCTACTACACAGGTATCCTATCCTACCATCCTGCTACACAGGTATCCTATCCTACCATCCTGCTACACAGGTATCCTATCCTACCATCCTGCTACACAGGTATCCTATCCTACCATCCTGCTACACAGGTATCCTATCCTACCATCCTGAACTACACAGGTATCCTATCCTACCATCCTACTACACAGGTATCCTATCCTACCATCCTACTACACAGGTATCCTATCCTACCATCCTGCTACACAGGTATCCTATCCTACCATCCTACTACACAGGTATCCTATCCTACCACCCTGCTACACAGGTATCCTATCCTACCATCCTGCTACACAGGTATCCTATCCTACCATCCTGCTACACAGGTATCCTATCCTACCATCCTACTACACAGGTATCCTATCCTACCATCCTACTACACAGGTATCCTATCCTACCATCCTACTACACAGGTATCCTATCCTATCCTACTACACAGGTATCCTATCCTACCACCCTACACAGGTATCCATCCTACCATCCTGCTACAACAGGTATCCTATCCTACCATCCTGCTACACAGGTATCCTATCCTACCATCCTGCTACACAGGTATCCTATCCTACCATCCTGCTACACAGGTATCCTATCCTACCATCCTACTACACAGGTATCCTATCCTACCATCCTACTACACAGGTATCCTATCCTACCATCCTACTACACAGGTATCCTATCCTACCATCCTGCTACACAGGTATCCTATCCTACATCCTACTACACAGGTATCCTATCCTACCACCCTACTACACAGGTATCCTATCCTACCATCCCTGCTACACAGGTATCCTATCCTACCATCCCACTACACAGGTATCCTATCCTACCACCCCTGCTACACAGGTATCCTATCCTACCACCCTGCTACACAGGTATCCTATCCTACCATCCTGCTACACAGGTATCCTATCCTACCATCCCACTACACAGGTATCCTATCCTACCATCCTGCTACACAGGTATCCTATCCTACCATCCCTGCTACACAGGTATCCTATCCTACCATACTACACAGGTATCCTATCCTACCATCCTACTACACAGGTATCCTATCCTACCACCCTACTACACAGGTATCCTATCCTACCATCCTACTACACAGGTATCCTATCCTACCATCCTACTACACAGGTATCCTATCCTACCACCCTACTACACAGGTATCCTATCCTACCACCCTGCTACACAGGTATCCTATCCTACCATCCTACTACACAGGTATCCTATCCTACCATCCTACTACACAGGTATCCTATCCTACCATCCCTGCTACACAGGTATCCTATCCTACCATCCCACTACACAGGTATCCTATCCTACCATCCTGCTACACAGGTATCCTATCCTACCATCCTACTACACAGGTATCCTATCCTACCATCCTACTACACAGGTATCCTATCCTACCATCCTACTACACAGGTATCCTATCCTACCATCCTGCTACACAGGTATCCTATCCTACCATCCTACTACACAGGTATCCTATCCTACCATCCTACTACACAGGTATCCTATCCTACCATCCTACTACACAGGTATCCTATCCTACTACACAGGTATCCTATCCTATCCTACTACACAGGTATCCTATCCTACCATCCTGCTACACAGGTATCCTATCCTACCATCCTGCTACACAGGTATCCTATCCTACCATCCTACTACACAGGTATCCTATCCTACCATCCTACTACACAGGTATCCTATCCTACCATCCTACTACACAGGTATCCTATCCTACCATCCCTGCTACACAGGTATCCTATCCTACCATCCTGCTACACAGGTATCCTATCCTACCATCCTGCTACACAGGTATCCTATCCTACCATACTACTACACAGGTATCCTATCCTACCATCCTACTACACAGGTATCCTATCCTACCATCCTACTACACAGGTATCCTATCCTACCATCCTACTACACAGGTATCCTATCCTACCATCCTACTACACAGGTATCCTATCCTACCATCCTACTACACAGGTATCCTATCCTACCATCCTACTACACAGGTATCCTATCCTACCATCCTACTACACAGGTATCCTATCCTACCATCCTACTACACAGGTATCCTATCCTACCATCCTACTACACAGGTATCCTATCCTACCATCCTACTACACTGGTATCCTATCCTACCATCCTGCTACACAGGTATCCTATCCTACCTACTACACAGGTATCCTATCCTACCATCCTACTACACAGGTATCCTATCCTACCATCCTACTACACAGGTATCCTATCCTACCATCCTGCTACACAGGTATCCTATCCTACCATCCTACTACACAGGTATCCTATCCTACCATCCTACTACCACAGGTATCCTATCCTACCATCCTACTACACAGGTATCCTATCCTACCATCCTACTACACAGGTATCCTATCCTACCATCCTACTACACAGGTATCCTATCCTACTACACAGGTATCCTATCCTACCATCCTACTACACAGGTATCCTATCCTACCATCCTACTACACAGGTATCCTATCCTACCATCCTACTACAGGTATCCATCCTACCATCCTACTACACAGGTATCCTATCCTACCATCCTGCTACACTATCCTATCCACCGACTAGGTAGGTATCCTATCCTACCATCAACTACACAGGTCCTACTACACTAATCCTGTATCCTATCCTATCCTACCATCCTGCTACACAGGTATCCTATCCTACCATCCTACTACACACAGGTATCCTATCCTACCATCCTGCTACACAGGTATCCTATCCTACCATCCTGCTACACAGGTATCCTATCCTACCATCCTGCTACACAGGTATCCTATCCTACCATCCTGCTACACAGGTATCCTATCCTACCACCCTACTACACAGGTATCCTATCCTACCATCCTACTACACAGGTATCCTATCCTACCATCCTGCTACACAGGTATCCTATCCTACCATCCTGCTACACAGGTATCCTATCCTACCATCCTGCTACACAGGTATCCTATCCTACCACCCTACTACACAGGTATCCTATACACTACCATCCTACTACACAGGTATCCTATCCTACCATCCTACTACACAGGTATCCTATCCTACCATCCTGCTACACAGGTATCCTATTCTCTGGATATGAAAATGTTGAAAGCGTGTTGGAAGTACAATAATAACACATTTCATTGTTAGACTAATTGAATTGTGACATGTTTAAAACTTCACTCCAGTGTGTCTTTGTGTTTTCCTGTAGGGGAGTGTGTGAGGCGTGGAGGGGGTGGTCTATACTGATGAAGGAGCATGGGCAGTGGGCGGAGCTAGCCGGTCATGATTACGTCATGGATCTGGTGGGTATAACACACACACCACATACACACATTGAGCTAACTGGGTTATCAGGCTAACTGAGAGTTATCAGGCTAACTGGGTTATCAGGCTAACTGGTTTATCAGGCTAACTGGTTATCAGGCTAAGGCTAACTGGTTTATCAGGCTAACTGAGAGTTATCAGGCTAACTGGTTTTATGGGCTAACTGGGTTATCAGGCTAACTGGGTTATCAGGCTAACTGAGAGTTATCAGGCTAACTGAGTTATCAGGCTAACTGGGTTATCAGGCTAACTGAGAGTTATCAGGCTAACTGAGAGTTATCAGGCTAACTGGGTTATCAGGCTAACTGGGTTATCAGGCTAACTGGGTTATCAGGCATCAAGCTAACTGGGTTATCAGGCTAACTGAGGGTAATCAAGCTAACTGGGTTATCAGGCTAACTGAGAGTTATCAGGCTAACTGAGTTATCAGGCTAACTGAGAGTTATCAAGGGTGACAAAGCGAAAACAGTTTTTTTGAAATGTTTGAAAATGTATTAAAACTAAAAAAACAGAAAGACCTTATTTACATAAGTATTCTTTGCTATGAGACTCGAAATTGAGTTCAGGTGCATCCTGTTTCCATTGATCATCCTTGAGGTGTTTCTACAACTTGATTGGCCATTATTTGGAAAGGCACACACCTGTCTATATAAGGTCCCACAGTTGGCAGTGCATGTCAGAGCAAAAACCAAGTCATGTCGAAGGAATTGTCCGTAAAGCTACAAGACAGGATTGTGTCGAGGCACCGATCTGGGGAAGGGTACAAAAAAATGTCTGCAGCATTGAAGGTCCCCAAGAACACAGTGGCCTCCATCATTCTTAAATGGAAGAAGTTTGGAACCACCAAGGCTCTTCCTAGAGCTGGCCGCGCCCGGCCAAATTGGGCAATCGGGGGAGAAGGGCCTTGGTCAGGGAGGTGACCAAGAACCCAATGGCCACTCTGACAGAGCTCTAGAGTTCCTCTGTGGAGATGGGAGAAACTTCCAGAAGGACAACCATCTCTGCAGCACTCCACCAATCAGGCCTTTATTGTAGAGTGGCCAGACGGAAGCCACTCCTCAGTAAAAGGCACATGACAGCCCACTTGGGAGTTTGCCAAAAGGCACCTAAAGACTCTCAGACCATGAGAAACAAGATTCTCTGGTCTGATGAAACCAAGATTGAACTCTTTGGCCTGAATGCCAAGCGTCACGTCTGGAGGAAACCTGGCACCATCCCTACGGTGAAGCATGTTGGTGGCAGCATCATGCTGTGGGGATATTTTTCAGCGGCAGGGACTGGGAGACTAGTCAGGATCGAGGAAAAGGTGAACGGAGCAAAGTACAGAGAGATGCTTGATGAAAACCTGCTCCAGAGCGCTCAGGACCTCAGACTGGGGCGACGGTTCACCTTCCAACAGAACAACGACCCTAAGCACACAGCCAAGACAACGCAGGAGTGGCTTCGGGACAAGTCTCTGAATGTCCTTGAGTGGCCCAGCCAGAGGCCGGACTTGAAGCCGATCGAACATCTCTGGAGAGACCTGAAAATAGCTGTGCAGCAACGCTCCCCATCCAACCTGACAGAGCTTGAGAGGATCTGCAGAGAAGCATGGGAGAAACTCCCCAAATACAGGTGTGCCAAACTTGTAGCGTCACCTGTTTTTGCGTTGTCATTATGGGGTATTGTGTGTAGAATGATGAGGGGGAAAAAAACAATTGAATCCGTTTTAGAATAAGGCTGTAATGTAACAAAATGTGGAAAAAGTAAGAGGGTTTGAATACTTTCCGAATGCACTGTATATGCAAAAGGATGTGGAAACCCCTTCAAATTAGTGGATTTGGCTATTTCAGCCACACCAACAGGTGTATAAAATCGAGCAAACAGCCTTGCAATCTCCATAGACAAACATTGGCAGTAGAATGGACTTACTGAAGAGCTCAGTGACTTTCAACGTGGCACCGTCATACGATGCCACCTTTCCAACAAGTCAGTTCGTCAAATTTCTGCCCTGCTAGAGCTGCCCCGGTCAACTGTAAGTGCTGTTATTGTGAAGTGGAAACGTCTAGGAGCAACAACGGCTCAGCCGTGAAGTGGTCGGCCACACAAGCTCACAGAACGGGACCGCCGAGTGCTGAAGAGCGTAGAAATCGTCTGTCCTCGGTTGCAACACTCACTACCGAGTTCCAAACTGCCTCTGGAAGCAACGTCAGCACGAGAATTGTTCGTCGGGAGCTTCATGAAATCGGTTTCCATGGCCGAGCAGCCTTAGATCACCATGTGCAATGCCAAGCGTCGGCTGGAGTGGTGTAAAGTTCGTAGTGAGTGTTGCACAAAAAACTGAGGACAGACGATTGTTGCGCGCTTAAGCACTCTGCGGTCCCGTTCTGTGAGCCTACCACTTCGCGGCTGAGCCGTTGTTGCCCCTAGACGTTTCCACTTCACAGCACTTACAGTTGACCGGGGCAGCTCTACCAGGGCAGAAATTTGACGAACTGACTTGTTGGAAAGGTGGCATCGTATGACTGTGCCACGTCGAAAAAGTCACTGAGCTCTTCAGTAAGGCCATTCTTCTGCCAATGTTTGTCTATGGAGATTGCTCGGCGTGTGTGCTCGATTTTATACACCTGTCAGCAACGGGTGTGGCTGATATAGCCGAATCCACTAATTTGAAGGGGTGTCCACATACTTTTGAGTATTATCATTCACAATGGGTAAACAACGGCAAACAATTCACCAATAAAACAATGAATGTGCAAGAATATCATCCCCCCCCCCCTCTTCTTCTTGTCTCAACATTTCACATTTTACTGAAGAAGACACGTTATCTGGTGAAGTATTTTTAATTATTGTATTTCTTTCTGTATAGACAGGAGAAAATGAAAAAATGGGACGTTTATTTAAATTGATTTTAGGCTGCAGTGACTGTTACCGAATCTTGTCATATGCTGGTGACTCCAAGTCTCGATTTTGCTACTGTAGGTAGCGTTAGTTAGCTCTAGTCGGCTGTACCTGCCAAAACTCAGGTATTTTTCATCCTATAGCTTGTTCTCCATCTTCTAAATAAAATGGTGAGCCACCATGTTTTAAACTCTTTTATTTCCCTGGCTGATCAAAACTCTATTGTCTTGATGTAAAACGTCTGGCGCTAACTGAATCCTGTTTTAGATGGCAGACTTTGAAAACGGCTGGTGCTAAGACTTTGAAAACTTCTGGCGCTAACTGAGTCCTGTTTTAGATGTCAGACTTTGAAAACTGCTGGCGCTAACTCATTCCTGTTTTAGATGTCAGACTTTGAAAACGGCTGGCGCTAACTGAGTCCTGTTTTAGATGTCAGACTTTGAAAACGGCTGCCGCTAACTCAATCCTGTTTTAGATGTCAGACTTTGAAAACGGCTGGCGCTAAGACTTTGAAAACGTCTGGCGCTAACTGAATCCTGTTTTAGATGTCAGACTTTGAAAACGGCTGGCGCTAACTGAATCCTGTTTTAGATGTCAGACTTTGAAAACGGCTGGCGCTAACTGAATCCTGTTTTAGATCTCAGACTTTGAAAACGTCTGGCGCTAACTGAGTCCTGTTTTAGATGTCAGACTTTGAAAACGTCTGGCGCTAACTGAATCCTGTTTTAGATCTCAGACTTTGAAAACGTCTGGCGCTAACTGAATCCTGTTTTAGATCTCAGACTTTGAAAACGTTTGGCGCTAACTGAGTCCTGTTTTAGATCTCAGACTTTGAAAACGTCCGGCGCTAACTGAATCCTGTTTTAGATGGCAGACTTTGAAAACGTCTGGCGCTAACTGAATCCTGTTTTAGATGTCAGACTTTGAAAACGTCTGGCGCTAACTGAGTCCTGTTTTAGATGTCAGACTTTGAAAACGTCTGGCGCTAACTGAGTCCTGTTTTAGATGTCAGACTTTGAAAACGTCTGGCGCTAACTGAGTCCTGTTTTAGATGTCAGACTTTGAAAACGTCTGGCGCTAACTGAATCCTGTTTTAGATGTCAGACTTTGAAAACGTCTGGCGCTAACTGAATCCTGTTTTAGATGTCAGACTTTGAAAACGTCTGGCGCTAACTGAATCCTGTTTTAGATGTCAGACTTTGAAAACGTCTGGCGCTAACTGAGTCCTGTTTTAGATGTCAGACTTTGAAAACGGTTTGGCGCTAACTGAGTCCTGTTTTAGATGTCAGACTTTGAAACGTTTGGCGCTAACTGAGTCCTGTTTTAGATGTCTCTGGCGCTAACTGAATCCTGTTTTAGATGTCAGACTTTGAAAACGGTTTGGCGCTAACTGAGTCCTGTTTTAGATCTCAGACTTGGAGCTGCCGTCTGACTTCCCCAAACAGAAGAGTTACTTCATCATCTCAGCTGAGGATCCTAACACAGTCAGAACCAACACCAGCCTGTGAGTACACACTAACACAGTCAGAACCAACACCAGCCTGTGAGTACACAAACACAGTCTAGGCATCTGGCTGGGGAGCTAACACAAGTCTTCAGGTCTCAGGGAATGTTACTAATCACGCAGGTGTGTGTGTGTGACCAGGACTCTGTTTGGCAGTGGTTTTGACAGTGATGAGGAGATGTCCCCGCCCCCCCCCACTCAGCACCCCCCAACCTGCATACAGCCTGCCAGACTCTGAGGGATACTCCAGCCACGGTACACACACACACACACACACACACACACACCACACACACACACACACACACACACACACACCACACACACACACACCACACACACCACACACCACACACACACACACACACACACACACACCCCACACACCACACACACACACACACACACACAGACACACACACACACACACACACACCACACACACACACACACACACACACACACATACACACACACACACACACACACACACACACACACACACACGCACGCACACACACACACACACACACACACACACACACACACACACAGAGACACACACACACACACACACACACACACACACACACACACACACACACACCATACACACACACACACACCACACACACACACACACACACACACACACACACACACACCACACACACACACACACACACACACACACACCACACACCAGTATAATGATAATGACTGTGTCTCCTCTCCAGTGGAGGCTGATGGGTTCAGCGATGGTCAGACTCAGAGAGGGATGGAGCAATACCTGGACAGCCTCTTCAACCCTGTGTTATCAGACGGCAGCACGGTGAGACTCACACAGCTGGCTACACCTCCTCTTCAACCTGGGCCTGTTTATTCACAATACGTTGTAGGCCATCTGATCCTCTGCGTGTGTGTGTGTGTGTGTGTACAGTATGAATGGAGCAGACTACAGCGGGGTGATTAAGTTACTAAGCTACCGTATTTCATACAACTGGAGGGCTGCTGGATTCAGACGCCGGGTTCCCTCTCATGCCATTGGGCACAACACATCACACATCACAACACATCATAACACAACACATCATAACACACATCATAACACAACACATCATAACACAACACATCATAACATAACACATCATAACACAACACATCATAACACATCATAACACAACACATCATAACACAACACATCATAACACAACACATCATAACACATCATAACACAAACACATCATAACATAACACAACACATCATAACACAACACATCATAAACACAACACATCATCAAACACAACACATCATAACACAACACATCACACAAACATAACAACACATCATAACAACACATCATAACACAACACATCACAACACATCATAACACAACACATCATAACACAACACATCATCATAAACACAACACATCATAACACATCAACACATCATAACATAACACATCACATCACACACATCACATCAACACACACAAACACATCACATCACAACACATCATAACACAACACATCACACATCATACACATCATAACACAACACACATCATAACACAACACATCATAACACAACACATCATAACACAACACATCATAACACAACACATCACACAACACAACACATCATAACACAACACATCATAACACACACATCATAACACACAACACAACACATCATAACACAACACATCAACATCACAAACACATCATCATAACACAACAACACAACACATAACATAACACATCACACCATAACACAACACATCATAACACATCATAACACAACACATCATAACACATAACACATCATAACACAACACATCAACAACATAACAAACACACAACACAAACATAATAACACATAACAACAACACATCATAACACAACACATCATAACACACACATAACAACACAACATACAACAAAACACAACACATCAAAACACAAACACAAACACATCATAACATAAACATCATAAATAACACATCATCAAACACAACACATCATAAACATAAACAACACATCATAACAACAACACACATCATAACACATCATAACACAACACATCAAAACACAACACATCATAACACAACACATCACAACACATCACAATCATAACACAACACATCAAAAACACATCACAACACATAACACAACACATCAACAAAACACACATAACACAACACACATCATAACAAACACACACAACATCATAACACACAACACATCAAAAAACAAAACAACATAATCAACAACATAACACAACACATCATAACACACACATCATAACAAAACACATCATAACAAAAAACACACACAACACATCATAACACAACACACAGAAACATAACACAACACACACATCAAACACAACACATCATAACACAAACATAACATCATAACACAACACAACACATCATAAACACAACACATTATAAAACACAACACATCATAACAAAACACATAACATAACACATCATAACACAACACATCAAACATCATAACACAACACACATAACAACACATCATAACATAACAATCATAACAACACATCATAACAATAACACATCAAAACACATCAAACACAACAATCATAACACAAACATCATAACACAACAAATCATAACACAACACACATAACAACACATCACAACAATCATAACAACACATCATAACACACACACAAAAACACAATCATAACAACATAACAAAACACAACACATACATAACACATCATAACACAACACATCATAACACAACACATCATAACACATCATAACACAACACATCATAACACACAAATCACACACATCATAACACAAACATAACACATCATAAACACAACAACATAAACACATCAACACAAACATCATAACATAACACAACACAATCATAACACAACACATCATCAAACAACACATCATAAACACACAAAATAAACAAACAATCAAAACATCATAACACAACACATCATCATAACACACAACACATCATAACACAACACATCATAACACAACACATCATAACACAACACATCATAACATAACACATCATAACACAACACATCATAACACAACACATCATAACACATCATAACACAACACATAACACAACACATCATAACACATAACACAACACATCATAACACAACACATCATAACACAACATAACACATCACACAACACAACACATCATAACATAACACATCATCATAACAAACACATCATAACACAACACATCATAACACATCATAACACAACACATCATAACACATCATAACACATCATAACAACACATCATAACATAACACATCATAACATAACACATCATAACACAACACAACACATAACACATCATAACAACACAACACATCGTAACACAACACATCATAACACAAAACACATACACACATAACATCACATCATAACAACATAACACAACACATCATAACACAACAACACATCATAACACAACACAACACAACACATCATAACACAACATAACACAACACATCATAACACATCATAACACAACATCATAACACATCATAACACAACACATCATAACACAACACATCATAACATAACACATCATAACACATCATAACAACACATCATAACACAAACACATCATAACACAACACATCATAACACAACACATCATAAACACAACACATCATAACAACACAACACATCATAACACAACAACATCATAACACAACACATCATAACACAATAAACATCAAAAAACACATAACACAACACATCATAAACACAACACACACATCATAACAACACATAACACAACACATAACACAACACAACACAAACATAAACACAACACATCATAACACAACACACATCATAACACAACACATCAAAACACAACACATCATAACACAACACATCATAACATAACAACAAACACATCATCAAAACACAACACATCATCAAAACAACACATCATAACACAACACATCATAACACAACACATCATAACACACACATAACATAACACATCATAACACAAACACATCATAACACATCATAACACAACACATCATAACACATCATAACACAACACATCATCATAACACAACACACACATCATAACATAACACATCATAACACAACACATCATAACACAACACATCATAACACACACATCATAACACAACACATCATAACAACACATCATAATCATAACACAAACACATCATAACACAACACATCATAACACAACACATCATAACACAACACATCATAACACAACACATCATAACATAACACAACACATCATAACACAACACATCATAACACACACACATCATTCACACAACACACATCATAACACAACACATCATAACACAACACATCATAATCACAACACATCATAAACACAACACATCACAACACAACAACACAACACATCATACACATCAAAACACATCATAACACAACACATCATAACACAACACATCATAACACATCACATCATAACACAACACATCATAACACAACACATCATAACACAACACATCATAACACAACACATCATAACACAACACATCATAACACAACACAACACATCATAACACAACACATCATAACACAACATAACATCATAACACAACACACATCATAACACAACACACATCACACATCATCATAACACAACACATCATAACACAACACATCATAACACATCACAACATAACACATCATAACACATCATAAACATCATAACACATCATAACACATCATAACACATCATAACACATCATAACATAACACATCATAACACATCATAACACAACACATCATAACACATTATAACACATCATAACATAACATAACACATGAACTCCTGAACTAGCTCACATTCTCCCAATGTGTGCTTGTGTTTGTCTGGGGGATCTCTGGGAGCAGAGCAGAAGGCTGTGTGTGTGTTTGTCTGGGGGATCTCTGGGAGCAGAGCAGAAGGCTGTGTGTGTGTTTGTCTGGGGGATCTCTGGGAGCAGAGCAGAAGGCTGTGTGTGTGTTTGTCTGGGGGATCTCTGGGAGCAGAGCAGAAGGCTGTGTGTGTGTTTGTCTGGGGGATCTCTGGGAGCAGAGCAGAAGGCTGTGTGTGTGTTTGTCTGGGGGATCTCTGGGAGCAGGGAGTCAGAGCAGAAGGCTGTGTGTGTGTGTTTGTCTGGGGGATCTCTGGGAGCAGAGCAGAAGGCTGTGTGTGTGTTTGTCTGGGGGATCTCTGGGAGCAGAGCAGAAGGCTGTGTGTGCAGCTCTTAGGGTGTGTATGGTACTCCCCAGGGAGGATAGAGTTCCCATGACTGGGCCAATTCGGAGACCTCCTCCCTCTCTGTTCCCCTCTGTCCTTCCCTCTGTTCTCTCACTCCGTCCATCTCTCTCCGTCCATCAGGCTGTTTTAGTCTCACCACTGTTCTCTCTCTCCGTCTCTCTCAGGACCTGGACAAGCCAGCCAGTATGACAGGCCGGATGAAGGGAGGAGGAGGGATTGGAGGAGAGGAGGAGAGGGGTCAGGCCCCCGCCAGCAGACCATACCCCCCAGGACTACAGCCCGGAGGTCAGTCTGTCTGTCTGTCTGCTCCCCAATTCTCTCTCTCTCTCTCTTAGGGTCTCTATCTCTCTCCTCTCTCTCTCTCTCTCTCTCTCTCATTCTCTTTCTCTCCCTCTCTCTCTCTCTCTCTCTCTCTCTCTCTCTCTCCCTCCGTCATCTCTGTCTCTCTCTCTCTCACTCTCGTCTCTCTCTCTCTCTCTCTCTGTCTCTCTCTCTCTCTCTCTGTCTCTCTCTCTCTCTCTCAGCCAGTCTGTCTCTCCGGATCTCGATCTCTCTCTCTCTCTCTCTCTCTCTCTCTCTCTCTCTCTCGCTCTCTCTCAGATCTCCTCTCTCTCTCTCTCTCTCTCTCTCTCTCTCTGTCTGTCTGCTCTCTCTCTCTCTCTCTCTCTCTCTCTCTCTCTCTCTCTCTCTCTCTCTCTCAATTCAATTTCAATTTAAGGTCTTTATTGGCATGGGAAACGTATGTTAACGTTGCCAAAGCAAGTGAAGTAGATAATAAACTAAAGTGAAATAAACAATAAATATTAACAGTAAACATTACACTCAGAAGTTCCAAAAGAATAAAGACATTTCAAATGTCATATTATGTCTATATACAGTGTTGTAACAATGTGCAAATAGTTAAAGTACAAGAAAATAAATCAACATAAATATGGGTTGTATTTACAGTGGTGTTAGTTCTTCACTGGTTGCCCTTTTCTTGTGGCAACAGGTCACAAATCTTGCAGCTGTGATGGCACACTGTGGTATTTCACCCAGTAGATATGGGAGTTTATCAAAAGTTTTTATCAAAATGTGATTGGTTTGTCGAAATGGTTTTTGGCAGGGGTCGCTGTAATCTGAGGGAAGTATGTGTCTCTAATATGAGTCTGTCATACATTTGGCAGGAGGTTAGGAAGTGCAGCTCAGTTTCCACCTCATTTTGTGGCAGTGGGCACATAGCCTGTGTGATGGGGGATTAGAAGGAGTCAGGCGCAGGAGGGTAAATCACAGAATACAGAATTTATTCCAGAATACAGAGTTACGCAGAAATGCGTCAAACAGTCCAGTGGCAAAACAGGCACACTGGAACCAAACAGGCACACGGGGAAAGAATACCCGGTCAATACAAAACACACGGAGATCAACCGAGCTACACTACCGGTCAAACGTTTTAGAACACCTACTCATTTAAGGGTTTTTATTTATTTTTACTATTTTCTACATTGTAGAATAATAGTGAAGACATCAAAACTATGAAATAACACAGATGGAATCATGTAGTAACCAAAGAAGTGTTAAACAAGTCTAAATATATTTTATATTTGAGATTCTTCAAATAGCCACCCTTTGCCTTGATGACAGCTTTACACACTCTTGGCATTCTCTCAACCAGCTTCACCTGGAATGCTTTTCCAACAGTCTTGGAGTTCCCACATATGCTGAGCACTTGTTGGCTGCTTTTCCTTCACTCTGCGGTCCGACTCATCCCAAACCATCTCAATTTGGTTGAGGTCGGGGGATTGTGGAGGCCATGTCATCTGATGCAGCACTCAATCACTCTCCTTCTTGGTCAAATAGCCCTTACACAGCCTGGAGGTGTGTTGGGTCATTGTCCTGTTGAAAAACAAATGATAGTCCCACTAAGTCCAAACCAGATGGGATGGCGTATCGCTGCAGAATGCTGTGGTAGCCATGCTGGTTAAGTGTGCCTTGAATTCTAAATAAATCACAGACAGAGTCACCAGCAAAAGCACCATCACACCTCCTCCTCCATGCTTCACGGTGGGAACCACACATGCAGAGATCATCCGTTCACCTACTCTGAGTCTCACAAAGACACGGCGGTTGGAACCAAAAATCTCAAATTTGGACTCCAGACCAAAGGACAGATTTCCACCGGTCTAATGTCCATTGCTCGTGTTTCTTGGCCCAAGCAAGTCTCTTCTTCTTATTGGTGTCCTTTAGTAGTGGTTTCTTTACAGCAATTCGACCATGAAGGCCTGATTCACACCGTCTCAGTTGATGTTGAGATGTGTCTGTTACTTGAACTCTGTGAAGCATTTATTTGGGCTGCAATTTCTGAGGCTGGTAACTCTGATGAACTTATCCTCTGCAGCAGAGGTAACTCTGGGTCTTCCATTCCTGTGACGGTCCTCATGAGAGCCAGTTTCATCATAGCGCTTGATGTTTTTTGCGACTGCACTTAAAGAAACGTTCAAAGTTCTTGAAATGTTCCGCATTGACTGACCTTCATGTCTTAAAGTAATGATGGACTGTCGTTTCTCTTTGCTTATTTGAGCTGTTCTTGCCATAATATGGACTTGGTCTTTTACCAAATAGGGCTATCTTCTGTATACCACCCCTACCTTGTCACAACACAACTGATTGGCTCAAACGCATAAGAAGGAAAGAAATTCCACAAATTAACTTTTAAGAAGGCACACCTGTTAATTGAAGTGCATTCCAGGTGACTACCTCATGAAGCTGGTTGAGAGAATGCCAAGAGTGTGCAAAGCTGTCATCAAGGCAAAGGGTGGCTACTTTGAAGAATCTCAAATATAAAATATATTTAGACTTGTTTAACACTTTTTTGGTTACTACATGATTCCATATGTGTTATTTCATAGTGTTGATGTCTTCACTATTATTCTACAGTGTAGAAAATAGTAAAAATAAAGAAAAACCCTTGAATGAGTAGGTGTTCTAAAACTTTTGACCGTTAGTGTACACTCTCCTCACAATAAACAATCACACACAAGGACAAGGGGGCAGAGGGAACACTTACAGTGCTATGAAAAAGTATTTGCCCCCTTTCTAATTTTCTCTACTTTTGCATATGATATAATGGGACCCATCTCGTCCAAAAAGTTGACTCAAGTTTGCCAAAAAGCACCTGGATGATCATCAAGACTCTTGGAAGAACGTTCTATGGACAGATGATTCAAAAGTATAACTTTTTGGACGACATGGTTCCAGTAATGCCTGGCGAAAACCAAACTCTGCATTCCACAGTAAGAACATCATACCAAAGGTCAAGCATGGTGGTGGTGGTGTGATGGTTTGGGGATGCTTTGCTGCCTCAGGACCTGGACGACTTGCCTTAATAGAAGGAACCATGAATTCTGCTCTGTATCAGAGAATTCTACAGGAGAATGTCAGACCATCCGTCTGTGAGCTGAAGCTGAAGCGCAGCTGGGTCATGCAGCAAGACAATGATCCAAAACACACAATCAAGTCTACATGAAAATTGCTAAAAAGCAACGATTTTGAAGTTTTGGAATGGCTTAGTCAAAGTCCAGACCTAATCCCAATTGAGATGTTGTGGCAGGACTTGAAACGAGCAGTTCATGCTTGAAAACCCACACGTCACTGAGTTAAAGCAGTTCTGCATGGAAGAGTGGGCCAAAATTCCTCCACAGTGACGTGAGAGACTGATCAACAACTACAGGAAGCATTTGGTTGGAGTCATTGCAGCTAAAGGTGGCACAACCAGTTATTGAGTGTAAGGGGGCAATTACTTTTTCACACAGGGGAATTGGGTGTTGAAATAAATATGTAATTGTTGTGTTATTTGTTCACTTATGTTCCCTTTATCTAATATTAGGTTTTGGTTGAAGATCTGATAACATTCAGTATCACAAATATGCAAAAGTGGAGAAAATTAGAATGGGTGCAAATACTTTTTCATAGCACTGTATACAGGTACTGATGAGGGGATATGAACCAGGTGTGTGTAATAAACAAGACAAAACCAATGGAATGATGAGATGAGGAGCGGCAGTGGCTAGAAGGCCGGTGACGACGAACGCCGAAGCCCGAACCAGGAGAGGAGGCAGCTTTCGTGACAGCATGTCTTCTCTTGAGAGCCAGGTCTGCCTACGGCGGCCTTTCTCAATAGCAAGGCTATGCTCACTGAGTCTGTACATAGTCAAAGCTTTCCTTAAGTTTGGGTCAGTCACAGTGGTCAGGTATTCTACCACTATGTACTCTCTGTTTAGGGCCAAATAGCATTGTCACGATCGTTCATTAACGAGAAGGACCAAGGCGCAGCGTGATATGCATTCATCTTTATTTCCGTACTGAACACACGACAAAACAACAAACGAAACGTGACGTCCAAGGTAGACTAATAACATACCTCTACGGAACAAGATCCCACACAGACTGGTGCCAACAGGCTGCCTAAGTATGGTCCCCAATCAGAGACAACGAGCTACAGCTGCCTCTGATTGGGAACCACCCTGGCCAACATAGATCTAAACGATCTAGAAACTAAACATAGAAATAAACACAACACGAAATATACACACCCTGACTCAACAAATAACCGTCCCCTGAGTCAGGGCGTGACAAGCATTCTAGTTTGCTCTGTAATTCTCTTTTTGTTTTCCTCATGATTTGGTTGCGTCTAATTGTGTTGCTGTCCTGGGGCTCTGTGGGTCTGTTTGTGTGTGTGAACAGAGCCCCAGAACCTGTTTGCTTAGGGGACACTTCTCCAGGTTCATCTCTCTGTAGGTGATGGCTTTGTTATGGAATGTTTGGGAAGTTCTCTCTCTCTCTGTCTCTCTCTCTCTCTCTCTCTCTCTCTCTCTCTCTCTCTCTCTCTCTCTCTCTCTCTCTCTCTCTCTCTCTCTCTCTCTCTCTCTCTCTCTCTCTCTCTCTCTCTCTCTCTCTCTCTCTCTCTCTCTCTCTCTCTCTCTCTCTCTCTCTCTCTCTCTCTCTCTCTCTCTCTCTCTCTCTCTCTCTCTCTCTCTCTCTCTCTCTCTCTCTCAGTTAGCCCAGAGACTGTGACCTTTCCCTGTTTAAACCAGGCCTCTCTCTCTCTGTTCCTGTTTAAACCAGGCCTCTCTCTCTCTGTGTCCCTGTTTAAACCAGGCCTCTCTCTCTCTCTGTTCCTGTTTAAACCAGGCCTCTCTCTCTCTCTGTTCCTGTTTAAACCAGGCCTCTCTCTCTCTCTGTTCCTGTTTAAACCAGGCCTCTCTCTCTCTCTGTTCCTGTTTAAACCAGGCCTCTCTCTCTCTGTTCCTGTTTAAACCAGGCCTCTCTCTCTCTCTCTTCCTGTTTAAACCAGGCCTCTCTCTCTCTCTGTTCCTGTTTAAACCAGGCCTCTCTCTCTCTGTTCCTGTTTAAACCAGGCCTCTCTCTCTCTCTGTTCCTGTTTAAACCAGGCCTCTCTCTGTTCCTGTTTAAACCAGGCCTCTCTCTCTCTCTGTTCCTGTTTAAACCAGGCCTCTCTCTCTCTGTTCCTGTTTAAACCAGGCCTCTCTCTCTCTCTGTTCCTGTTTAAACCAGGCCTCTCTCTCTCTCTGTTCCTGTTTAAACCAGGCCTCTCTCTCTGTTCCTGTTTAAACCAGGCCCTCTCTCTCTCTGTTCCTGTTTAAACCAGGCCTCTCTCTCTCTCTGTGCCTGTTTAAACCAGGTCTCTCTCTCTTTCTGTGCCTGTTTAAACCAGGCCTCTCTCTGTTCCTGTTTAAACCTGGCCTCTCTCCCTCTCTCTCTGTCCTTATGTAGACCAGGCCTCGTTCTCTATCTGACCCTCATACATAATAAACCACTACTGGAAATGTTTTCAGTGATATCTTATTGTCCAGGGGTCGGTTTTATGTTCAGCTGTTATGATTTATTTTGTGAGATGAAGTTTCCATTCAGAAAGTCATGGTGATCTTGATGCTTTTCCCTGTACCCTAAACCCTGTTTTCTGCTCAAAGCTGTGCCCTAACCCTGTACCCTAAATATGTCCCCTGTACCCTAACCCTACATCCTAAACCCTAAGCCTGCTCCCTGTGTGTTCTGCTGCCGAGCTGTGCCCTAATCCTGTACCCTAACCCTGTACCCTAACCCAGTCCCCTGTACCCTAACCCTGTCTCCTGTACCCAACCCTGTACCCTAACCCTAACCCTGTACCCTAACCCTGTACCCTAACCCTGTCTCCTGTACCCTAACCCTGTACCCTAACCCTGTACCCTGTACCCTAACCCAGTCCCCTGTACCCTAACCCAGTCCCCTGTACCCTAACCCTGTACCCTAACCCTGTCTCCTGTACCCTAACCCTGTACCCTAACCCTGTCCCCTGTACCCCTAACCCTGTACCCTAACCCACTCCCCTGTACCCTAACCCTACCCTAACCCAGTCCCCTGTACCCTAACCCAGTCCCCTGTACCCTAACCCTGTCTCCTGTACCCTAACCCTGTACCCTAACCCTGTCCCCTGTACCCTAACCCTGTACCCTAACCCTGTCCCCTGTACCCTAACCCTGTACCCTAACCCTGTACCCTAACCCAGTCCCCTGTACCCTAACCCTGTCTCCTGTACCCTAACCCTGTACCCTACCCTGTACCCCTGTATCCCACCCTGTACCCTACCCACCCTGTACCCTACCCTGTACCCTAACCCTGTACCCTGTACCCTAACCCTGTACCCTAACCCAGTCCCCTGTACCCTAACCCTGTACCCTAACCCTGTCTCCTGTACCCTAACCCTGTACCCTAACCCAGTCCCCTGTACCCTAACCCTGTACCCTAAACCCTGTACCCTAACCCTGTATACCCCCTAGTCCCCTGTACCCTAACCCTGTACCCTAACCCTGTCTCCTGTACCCTAACCCTGTACCCTAACCCAGTCCCCTGTACCCTAACCCTGTACCCTAACCCAGTCCCCTGTACCCTAACCCTGTCCCTAACCCTAACCCTGTCCCCTGTACCCTAACCCTGTCTCCTGTACCCTAACCCTGTACCCTAACCCTGTCTCCCCTGTACCCTAACCCTGTACCCTAACCCTGTACCCTAACCCTGTACCCTAACCCTGTAACCCTAACCCTGTCTCCCTAACCCTGTACCCCCTAACCCTGTACCCTAACCCTGTACCCTAACCCTGTACCCTAACCCTGTCTCCCTAACCCCCCCTGTACCCTAACCCTGTCTCCCTAACCCTAACCCTGTACCCTGTCCCCTGTACCCTAACCCTGTACCCCTGTACCCTAACCCCCTGTACCCTAACCCCTGTACCCTAACCCTGCCCTGTACCCACCCTGTACCCTAACCCTGTCTCTGTACCCTAACCCTGCCCAGTCCCCTGTACCCTAACCCTGTACCCCCTGTACCCTAACCCTGTCCCCTGTACCCTAACCCTGTCCCTGTACCCTAACCCTGTCCCTGTACCCTAACCCTGTACCTAACCCAGTCCCCTGTACCCTAACCCAGTCCCCTGTACCCTAACTGTCCTGTCCCTGTACCCTAACCCCCCCTGTACCCTAACCCTCCCCCCTAACCCTGTCCCCTGTACCCTAACCCTGTACCTGTACCCTAACCCTACCCTAACCAGTCCCCTGTACCCTAACCCTGTCTCCTGTCTGTCTGCTGCCCCCTGTGCCCTAACCCTGTCTCCTGTCCCTAACCCTGCTGCCCAGCTGTACCCTAACCTGTCCCCTGTACCCTAACCCTGTCCCCTGTACCCTAACCCTGTCTCCCTGTACCCTAACCCAGTCCCCTGTACCCTAACCCTGTACCCTAACCCTGTACCCTAACCCTGTCTCCTGTACCCTAACCCTGTACCCTAACCCTGTACCCTAACCCTGTCCCCTGTACCCTAACCCTGTCCCCTGTACCCTAACCCTGTACCCTAACCCTGTCCCCTGTACCCTACCCTGTCCCCTGTACCCTAACCCTGTCCCCTGTACCCTAACCCTGCCCAGCTGTACCCTAACCCAGTCCCCTGTGTAACCCTCCTGTACCCTAACCCTGCCCTCCTGTACCCTAACCCTGTACCCTGTACCCTAACCCTGTATCCTGTACCCTAACCCAGTCCCCTGTACCCTAACCCTGTACCCTCCTGTACCCTAACCCAGTCCCCTGTACCCTAACCCTGTCTCCTGTACCCTAACCCTGTCCCCTGTACCCTAACCCTGTCTCCTGTCTGTCTGCTAACCCAGTCCCCTGTACCCTAACCCTGTACCCTAACCCAGTCCCCTGTACCCTAACCCTGTCTCCTGTACCCTAACCCTGTACCCTAACCCTGTCTCCTGTCTGTCTGCTGGCCAGCTGTACCCCTAACCCTGTCTCCTGTCTGTCTGCTGCCCAGCTCTACCCTAACCCTGTCCCCTGTACCCTAACCCTGTCCCCTGTACCCTAACCCTGTCTCCTGTACCCTAACCCTGTGTACCCTAACCCTGTCTCCTGTCTGTCTGCTGCCCAGCTGTACCCTAACCCTGTCTCCTGTCTGTCTGCTGCCCAGCTGTACCCTAACCCTGTCTCCTGTACCCTAACCTGTACCCAACCCTGTACCCTAACCCTGTCTCCTGTACCCTAACCCTGTCTCCTGTACCCTAACCCTGTCCCCTGTACCCTAACCCAGTCCCCTGTACCCTAACCCTGTCCCCTGTACCCTAACCCAGTCCCCTGTACCCTAACCCAGTCTCCTGTACCCTGCTGCCCAGTCTAACCCTGTACCCTAACCCTGTACCCTAACCTGTCCCTGTCTAACCCTGTACCCCCCTGTACCCTAACCCTGTCTCCTGTACCCTGTCCCCTGTACCCTAACCCTGTCCTCCTGTACCCTAACCCTGTACCCAGTCCCCTGTACCCTAACCCTGTCCCCTGTACCCTAACCCTGTACCCAGTCCCCTGTACCCTAACCCTGTCCCCTGTACCCTAACCCAGTCCCCTGTACCCTAACCCTGTCTGTCCCCTGTACCCTAACCCAGTCCCCTGTACCCTAACCCTGTCTCCTGTACCCTAACCCTGTCTCCTGTACCCTAACCCTGTGTCCCTAACCCTGTCTCCTGTCTGTCTGCTGCCCAGCTCTACCCTAACCCTGTCCCCTGTACCCTAACCCAGTCCCCTGTACCCTAACCCTGTCTCCCTGTACCCTAACCCAGTCCCCTGTACCCTAACCCTGTCCCCTGTACCCTAACCCTGTCTCCTGTACCCTAACCCTGTACCCTAACCCTGTCTCTGTACCCTGTCTGTCTGCTGCCCAGCTGTACCCTAACCCTGTCTCCTGTCTGTCTGCTGCCCAGCTGTACCCTAACCCTGTCCCCTGTACCCTAACCCTGTACCCCCCTGTACCCTAACCCTGTCTCCTGTACCCTAACCCTGTCTCCCTGTCTCCTGTCTGTCTGCTGCCCAGCCCTACCCTAAGTCCCCTTCCAGTGTGCCCAGCTGGACCCTAACCCTGTCCCCTGTACCCTAACCCCTGTACCCTACCCACTAACTGCCAACCCCCCTCCACCACCACCCAACCCTGTACCCTAACCAGTCCCCTGTACCCTAACCCAGTCCCCTGCCTCGCCCTAACCCAGTTCCCTGTACCCTAACCCTGCCCGTCACCCTACCACCACCCAGCTCCCTGTCTGCTCAGCTGTACCCTAACCCTGCCCTGCCCTACCTACTAACCCTGTCTCCTGTACCCTAACCTCGCCCCAGTCCTGCCCTGCCCCTACCACCCAGCCTCCTGCCTCGCCCCCTCCCACTGCCCGCCCAGCCACCCTGTACCCCAGTCTCCTGTCTCGCCTGTCCACTGCCTGCCACCCCTACCCACACCCCCCTCCTCCTGTCTCTTGCCCTAGCTCCACTGGTTAACCACCTCTCTGCTCCGCCCCCTGCTGTCTGCTGCCCCTGTACCCTATGCCCTGTCCCCTAACCCCCCTCTGCCTCCATGCCTACCCTAACCTCTGATGCCAGGTGGGATGCCAGGTATGGGTGTTGGCCCACATGCTTACCCTACCCCTGTGTCCCTGTGTTAATCCTGTCCCTGTACCCTAACCCTGTCTCCTGTTACCCTCCCCTGTACTGCCCACCCTGTACCCTACCCTGTACCCTACCCTGTCCCCTGTACCCTACCCTGTACCCCCCTGTACCCTGTACCCTACCCTGTACCCCTGTACCCTAACCCTGTCCCCTGTACCCTAACCCTGTACCCTGTACCCTACCTGTCCCCTGCCCTCCTGTACCCTAACCCTGTCCTGTACCCTACCCTAACCCTGTCCCCTGTACCCTAACCCTGTACCCTACCCTGTCTCCTGTCTGTCTGCTGCCCAGCTCTACCCTAACCCTGTCCCCTGTACCCTAACCCAGTAACCCTGTACCCTAACCCTGTCCCCTGTACCCTAACCCTGTCCCCTGTACCCTAACCCTGTCCCTGTACCCTAACCCTGTCTCCTGTACCCTAACCCTCTCCTGTAACCCTAACCCTGTCCCTGTACCCTGCTGCCCAGTCTCCTGTACCCTAAACCCTGTACCCTGTCTGTCTGCTGACCCTAACCCTGTACCCCTGATCCAGACACCCTGTAACCCTGTACCCTACCCCTAACCCACCCTGTACCCTACCCTGAGTGAGACTAAACCCTGTACCCTACCCTGTACCCATTAACCCTGTACCCTGTCTGTCAGACTTAACCCTGTACCTACTGAGTCAGACTTAACCCTGTACCCTAACCCTGACACTAACCCTGTACCCTACCCTGTACCCTAACCCTCCTGAGTCTGCTGCCCATTAACCCTGTACCCTGTACTGACCTAACTTAACCTGTAACCCTACTGAGTCTGACCCTAACCCTGTACCCTACTATACCCTAACCTGTTCTAACCCTGTACCCTACTGAGTCAGACCTAACCCTGTCCCTGTACCCTACTGAGTCAGACCCTAACCCTGTCTACCCTACTGAGTCAGACACTAACCCTGTACCCTACTGAGTCAGACACTCCTGCCTAACCCTGTACCCTACTGAGTCAGACACTAACCCTGTACCCTACTGAGTCAGACATTAACCCTGTACCCTAACCCTGAGTCAGACATTAACCCTGTACCCTACTCCTGTCAGACCACTAACCCTGTACCCTAACCCTGTACCCTACTGAGTCAGACACTAACCCTGTACCCTACTGAGTCAGACCCTAACCCTGTACCCTACCCTGTACCCTCCTGTCAGACACTAACCCTGTACCCTACCCTGAGTCCTGACATTACCCCTGTACCCTACTGAGTCAGACTGTCTTACCCTAACCTACTGTCCCTACCCTGTACCCTACTGAGTCAGACCCTAACCCTGTACCCTACCTAACCAGACACTGTAACCCTGTACCCTACTGAGTCTGACATTAACCCTGTACCTGTGTACCTAACCCTGTACCCTGTCCTACTGAGTCAGACCCTAACCCTGTACCCTACTGAGTCAGACCCTAACCCTGTACCCCCTGTACCCTAACCCTGTACCCTACTGAGTCAGACCCTAACCCTGTACCCTACTGAGTCAGACACTAACCCCTGTACCCTACTGAGTACCCCTAACCCTGTACCCTACCCTGTACCCTGTACCCTACTGAGTCAGACACTAACCCTGTACCCTACTGAGTCAGACACTAACCCTGTACCCTACTGACCCAGACCTAACCCTGTACCCTACTGAGTCAGACCTAACCCTGTAGTCCCCTACCCTGTACCCCTGAGTCAGACATTAACCCTGTACCCTACTGAGTCAGACCCCTACCCTGTACCCTACTGAGTCCATTAACCCTGTACCCTACCCTGTACATTAACCCTGTACCCTACTGAGTCACCACACCCTGTACCTACCCTGTACCCTACTGAGTCAGACATTAACCCTGTACCCTACTGAGTCAGACCTAACCCTGTACCCTACTGAGTCAGACATTAACCCTGTACCCTACTGAGTCAGACACTAACCCTGTACCCTACTGAGTCAGACCACTAACCCTGTACCCTACTGAGTCAGACACTAACCCTGTACCCTACTGAGTCAGACACTAACCCTGTACCCTACCCTGTACCCTACTGAGTCAGACACTAACCCTGTACCCTACTGAGTCAGACACTAACCCTGTACCCTACTGAGTCAGACATTAACCCTGTACCCTACTGAGTCAGACATTAACCCTGTACC
Source organism: Coregonus suidteri (assembly GCA_036851935.1). Classification (NCBI taxonomy): domain Eukaryota; kingdom Metazoa; phylum Chordata; class Actinopteri; order Salmoniformes; family Salmonidae; genus Coregonus; species Coregonus suidteri. The sequence continues at coordinate 5,719 of JAGTTL010000200.1, read as the reverse complement.
CTACTGAGTCAGACACTAAACCCTGTACCCTACTGTACCCTAGTCAGACACTAACCCTGTACCCTACTGAGTCAGACATTAACCCTGTACCCTACTGAGTCAGACCCTAAACCTGTACCCTACTGAGTCAGACACCCTACCCAGCTGTACCCTACCCTGAGTCAGACCCTAACCCTGTACCCTACCCTGAGTCAGACACTAACCCTGTACCCTACTGAGTCAGACACTAACCCTGTACCCTACTGAGTCAGACACTAACCCTGTACCCCCTGTCTCCCTACTGAGTCAGACATTAACCCTGTACCCTACTGAGTCAGACATTAACCCTGTACCCTACTGAGTCAGACCCTTAACCCTGTACCCTACTGAGTCAGACAGTAACCCTGTACCCTACTGAGTCAGACACTAACCCTGTACCCTACTGAGTCAGACACTAACCCTGTACCCTACTGAGTCAGACACTAACCCTGTACCCTACCCTGTACCCTACTGAGTCAGACACTAACCCTGTACCCTACTGAGTCAGACACTAACCCTGTACCCTACTGAGTCAGACATTAACCCTGTACCCTACTGAGTCAGACACTAACCCTGTACCCTACTGAGTCAGACACTAACCCTGTACCCTACTGAGTCAGACACTAACCCTGTACCCTACTGAGTCAGACATTAACCCTGTACCCTACTGAGTCAGACATTAACCCTGTACCCTACTGAGTCAGACACTAACCCTGTACCCTACCCTGTACCCTACTGAGTCAGACACTAACCCTGTACCCTACTGAGTCAGACATTAACCCTGTACCCTACTGAGTCAGACACTAACCCTGTACCCTACTGAGTCAGACATTAACCCTGTACCCTACTGAGTCAGACATTAACCCTGTACCCTACTGAGTCAGACACTAACCCCCTGTACCCTAACCCTGAGTCAGACCTAACCCTGTACCCTACTGAGTCAGACACTAACCCTGTACCCTACTGAGTCAGACATTAACCCTGTACCCTACTGAGTCAGACATTAACCCTGTACCCTACTGAGTCAGACATTAACCCTGTACCCTACTGAGTCAGACATTAACCCTGTACCCTACTGAGTCAGACACTAACCCTGTACCCTACTGAGTCAGACATTAACCCTGTACCCTACTGAGTCAGACATTAACCCTGTACCCTACTGAGTCAGACACTAACCCTGTACCCTACTGAGTCAGACACTAACCCTGTACCCTACCCTGTACCCTACTGAGTCAGACACTAACCCTGTACCCTACTGAGTCAGACATTAACCCTGTACCCTACTGAGTCAGACACTAACCCTGTACCCTACTGAGTCAGACATTAACCCTGTACCCTACTGAGTCAGACACTAACCCTGTAAACCCTGTACCCTACTGAGTCAGACATTAAACCTGTAACCCTGTACCCTACTGAGTCAGACACTAACCCTGTACCCTACTGAGTCAGACACTAACCCTGTACCCTACTGAGTCAGACATTAACCCTGTACCCTACTGAGTCAGACATTAACCCTGTACCCTACTGAGTCAGACACTAACCCTGTACCCTACTGAGTAGACTAACCCTGTACCCTACTGAGTCAGACATTAACCCTGTACCCTACTGAGTCAGACATAACCCTGTACCCTACTGACAGACATTAACCCTGTACCCTACTGAGTCAGACATTAACCCTGTACCCTACTGAGTCAGACACTAAACCCCTGAGTCAGACCCTACCCTGTACCCTACTGAGTCAGACACTAACCCTGTACCCTACTGAGTCAGACATTAACCCTGTACCCTACCCTGTACCCTACCCTGTACCCTACTGAGTCAGACATTAACCCTGTAACCTAACCCTGTACCCTACTGAGTCAGACACTAACCCTGTACCCTACTGAGTCAGACCTAACCCTGTACCCTACTGAGTCAGACACTAACCCTGTACCCTACTGACCCTCAGACACTAACCCTGTACCCTACTGAGTCAGACATTAACCTGTACCCTACTGAGTCAGCCCCATTAACCCTGTACCCTACTGAGTCAGACATTAACCCTGTACCCTACCCTACCCTGTACCCTACTGAGTCAGACACTAACCCTGTACCCTACTGAGTAGACCCTACCCTGTACCCTACCCAGACACTAACCCTGTACCCTACTGAGTCAGACACTAACCCTGTACCCTACTGAGTCAGACATTAACCCTGTACCCTACTGAGTCAGACACTAACCCTGTACCCTACTGAGTCAGACATTAACCCTGTACCCTACTGACTGAGTCAGACATTAACCCTGTACCTACTGAGTACCAGACACTAAACCCTGTACCCTACTGAGTCAGACACTAACCCTGTACCCTACTGAGTCAGACACTAACCCTGTACCCTACTGAGTCAGACACTAACCCTGTACCCTACTGAGTCAGACACTAACCCTGTACCTACTGAGTACCCTACCTGTACCCTGTACCCTACTGAGTCAGACACTAACCCTGTACCCTACTGAGTCAGACACCCTGTAACCCTGTACCCTACTGAGTCAGACATTAACCCTGTACCCTACTGAGTCAGACACTAACCCTGTACCCTACTGAGTCAGACATTAACCCTGTACCCTACTGAGTCAGACACTAACCCTGTACCCTACTGAGTCAGACACTAACCCTGTACCCTACCCTGTACCCTACTGAGTCAGACATTAACCCTGTACCCTACTGAGTCAGACACTAACCCTGTACCCTACTGAGTCAGACACTAACCCTGTACCCTACTGAGTCAGACATTAACCCTGTACCCTACTGAGTCAGACACTAACCCTGTACCCTACTGAGTCAGACATTAACCCTGTACCCTACTGAGTCAGACACTAACCCTGTACCCTACTGAGTCAGACATTAACCCTGTACCCTACCCTGTACCCTACTGAGTCAGACACTAACCCTGTACCCTACTGAGTCAGACACTAACCCTGTACCCCTGTACCCTACTGAGTCAGACATTAACCCTGTACCCTACCCTGTACCCTACTGAGTCAGACACTAACCCTGTACCCTACTGAGTCAGACATTAACCCTGTACCCTACTGAGTCAGACACTAACCCTGTACCCTACTGAGTCAGACACTAACCCTGTACCCTACTGAGTCAGACATTAACCCTGTACCCTACTGAGTCAGACATTAACCCTGTACCCTACTGAGTCAGACACTAACCCTGTACCCTACCCTGTACCCTACTGAGTCAGACATTAACCCTGTACCCTACTGAGTCAGACACTAACCCTGTACCCTACTGAGTCAGACATTAACCCTGTACCCTACTGAGTCAGACATTAACCCTGTACCCTACTGAGTCAGACACTAACCCTGTACCCTACTGAGTCAGACATAAACCCTGTACCCTACTGAGTCAGACACTAACCCTGTACCCTACTGAGTCAGACATTAACCCTGTACCCTACTGAGTCAGACACTAACCCTGTACCCTACTGAGTCAGACACTAACCCTGTACCCTACCCTGTACCCTACTGAGTCAGACATTAACCCTGTACCCTACTGAGTCAGACACTAACCCTGTACCCTACCCTGTACCCTACCCTGTACCCTACTGAGTCAGACACTAACCCTGTACCCTACTGAGTCAGACATTAACCCTGTACCCTACTGAGTCAGACACTAACCCTGTACCCTACCCTGTACCCTACTACTGTCAGACACTAACCCTGTACCCTACCCTGTACCCTACTGAGTCAGACACTTAACCCTGTACCCTACTGAGTCAGACACTAACCCTGTACCCTACTGAGTCAGACTACTGTACCCTACTGTGTAACCTACTACTGTACCCTACTGAGTCAGACACTAACCCTGTACCCTACTGAGTCAGACATTAACCCTGTACCCTACTGAGTCAGACACTTAACCCTGTACCCTACTGTACCCTACTGAGTCAGACATTAACCCTGTACCCTACTGAGTCAGACACTAACCTGTACCCTACCCTGTACTATACCCTGTACCCTACTGAGTCAGACATTAAACCCTGTACCCTACTAAGTCAGACATACTAACCCTGTACCTACCTACCCTAACCCTGTACCCTACTGAGTCAGACATTAACCCTGTACCCTACTGAGTCAGACATTAACCCTGTACCCTACCCTGTACCCTACTGAGTCAGACACTGTACCCTACCCTAGTCTGTACCCTACTGAGTCAGACACTAACCCTGTACCCTACTGAGTCAGACACTAACCCTGTACCCTACTGAGTCAGACATTAACCCTGTACCCTACCCTGTACCCTACTGAGTCAGACATTAACCCTGTACCCTACCCTGTACCCTACTGAGTCAGACACTAACCCTGTACCCTACTGAGTCAGACACTAACCCTGTACCCTACTGAGTCAGACATTAACCCTGTACCCTACCCTGTACCCTACTGAGTCAGACACTACCCTGTACCCTACTGAGTCAGACATTAACCTGTACCCTACTGAGTCAGACATTAACCCTGTACTACTACCCTGTACCCTACTGAGTCAGACACTATAACCCTGTACCTACTGAGTCAGACACTAAACCCTGTACCCTACTGAGTCAGACACTAACCCTGTACCCTACTGAGTCAGACACTAACCCTGTACCCTACTGAGTCTGACACTAACCCTGTACCCTACTGAGTCAGACATTAACCCTGTACCCTACTGAGTCAGACATTAACCTGTACCCTACTGAGTCAGACACCCTAACCCTGTACCCTACTGAGTCAGACATTAACCCTGTACCCTACTGAGTCAGACATTAACCCTGTACCCTACTGAGTCAGACATTAACCCTGTACCCTACCGTGTACCCTACCCTGTACCCTACTGAGTGAGACATTAACCCTGTACCCTACTGAGTCAGACATTAACCCTGTACCCTACTGAGTCAGACATTAACCCTGTACCCTACTGAGTCAGACATTAACCCTGTACCCTACTGAGTCAGACATTAACCCTGTACCCTACTGAGTCAGACATTAACCCTGTACCCTACTGAGTCAGACATTAACCCTGTACCCTACTGAGTCAGACACTTAACCCTGTACCTACCCCGCCTCCTACCCTAACCTACTGTAATACTACCCTGTACCCCTACTGAGTCTGACACTAACCCTGTACCCTACTGTGTCTGACTCCTGTACCCTGTACCCTACTGTGTACTATACTGAGTCTGACATTAACCCTGTACCCTACTGTGTCAGACATAACCCTGTACCCTACTACTCAGACACTAACTCTGTGTACCCTGTCTGTACCCTACTGCTGTCTCTACTACTGTGACAGTAACCCTGTACCCTACTGTGTAATACATTAACTCTGCCTCTCTGTGTACCCTATAATGTACTCTAATACTTCTGTGTGTTAAACTTTCTGTGTCTCTGACCTCTCTAGTTCTGTAAAACTGTCTCTACTGTGTAATGCCTCTTTGTCTGTCTGTCTGTGTCTCTGCCTCTCTGTGTGTCTGTCTGTGTCTCTGCCTCTCTGTCTGTGTTTCTGCCTCTATGTGTGTCTGTCTGTGTCTCTGCCTCTCTGTGTGTCTGTCTGTGTCTCTGCCTCTCTGTGTGTCTGTCTGTGTCTCTGCCTCTCTGTGTGTCTGTCTGTGTCTCTGCCTCTCTGTGTGTCTGTCTGTGTCTCTGCCTCTCTGTGTGTCTGTCTGTGTCTCTGCC